>NW_019104504.1:943482-953660 GCF_001995035.1 Momordica charantia
GGCGGGGCGTGGGGAATTGAATGAATCAAAGGAGTAAATTGCGGGGCTTTGGGGGTTACTAATGATGGATATCAAATATGTTAAGGGAAGGGCATTGTACAGCCCAGATTGATTGCGACGTGTCTGTGGGGCCCATTTGTAATCACCCTAAACACGAACATACTGTGAACAGCGCTGCTCCCAGTTCCAGTGGACCCCACTCCACCCTAACGTGACTCGCACGCGTCTTCAACCAAGAAAAACAGCCTACTTCCACCTACGCGCGCCTTCTCCACTCGCCTTCTCTTACTTTACCAAAATTAATCCTCCTTCCACTTTCTCAGCTTTTTTTTTTAACTCGCGATTTTCTAGTGGAATAAATTTTAAGTGGTTAAATTTAGTTATTATTAGTGATTTGATTTTGTCAATCTTTTTTTTAAGTACAATTTAGTCTGATCTATTGGTTTCTTTCTAAGGAGGTGTTAAATTTCATCGGCCGTCAGACTTTTAATTTTGTTATTTATTATTGTTAACCATTTATCTTATATTTTTCTTAAAAGAATATAATGATTAAGTTTCAAATGATGTCTAGACTCATAAATTTAATCCGTTTAAATTTGCTAACTTGAGTTTAGTTAAGACATTTTACTCCTATTTTAAAGGTTGGAGACTTAATCCACTATCCTACATTTGTATTGCATGAAGTTGGAAAGCTATAGTTTATGTAACTTATCTTTAGATGGTATTATGACATAAATTTAATGTCCTAACTTATAAAATCAGTAAAACAGTATGAAGAGTGAAGAAAATCAAATATTGAAGGTGTTATTAACCATTTAATTAATTTAGTCTTTTTTTTTTCTTTTTTACTTAATGGTTGCGTTTTTAATAGCCCGTAGATTAGGGAAAACCAACAATAACAAATTTTGTTTTATAATTTTCTCTCCCTTTTTTTTTAAAAAATCGTACACTAATATCGTAGACAAAGAAAAACACCACCTTTTGAGAACTTTTTTTACATCTTAAAGATTTTAAACAACAATGATTGCAATTTCCATCATCTTTTTACAAATGCTTTTTTCTATAAAAAAAAAAAAAGGGTGCACGAAAAAACTATTTTTGTTTTTTTGGTATGAATTCTAAAGTCCAGATATTCACAAATTTCATTGTATATAACCAACCAAATCAATTACCCAAAGCTTGTATTATTGGGAGAGGAACCTTTTGGGCAAAGACTTTGGTCATTGGAATTGTGACTTGCGATTTGATCATAGTGCTACTCTTTTTTCATATAAAGAAAACATTTTAATTATATCTTTCTTATGTTAACTATAAAAATTAGCTTTAATATATTCTTAATATTCTAACCCGTAACTATGTTGGCCTAGTCGTCTAAAGGAGCCAAGATAGAGATTTAATATCTTATGGATTTTCTTGGTAATTAAATATAGTAAGATTAGGCGTTTGTCCTAAGAGATTGGAGAGATTAGTTTTCATAAAAATAAGTAAATCGATAGTCTATCCTTTTTAGCTAAAACGCAATTAAAGGGTCATATTATTTGTGATGTAATATTCTAAAAAAATAGAATTCAATAAATCATTTTAATTAATGCATGATTAAAGTGTGAATTGTAATGACATAACTCTCTCCTATATATCGTAATACTTAAAAAACAAACCCCTCTCCTGCGTATTTCCTTAGATATAGACGTCCTAGATCAAAATTTATTCACTATTAATATGAATGTAATGTCACCTAGGTCAAAATTATTATATTGAACTTATTACATAATAATATTTATGTACTCTAGCATATAAATATTACCCTGCACGCAAGCATATAAATATTATAAATAGTGTTGACTTGTTACAAATATTATTACGCTTTTAAATCTATGTCCCCTCATTATGTTGTATTCACTATATATATATATATATATATATATATATATATATTTATTATACAACACAAAAAATTAATGTCATTATATATTTTTAAAATGTAAATTGTGTTATTTTAGAACTACAACGGGTGGAAAATATTCATTATACAACACAAAAAATTAATATCATTCTACATTTTCTAAATGTAAATTTGTGTTTTTTTTCCTGGACAATAAAGAGGTTTTGAGGATTTAAATCTCTAACATTTAGGAACGTAACAATGTTTTGACTAGTTGAACTGTGTTCATATAAATAAAAGTAAATTGTGTTTGAATGTTGATAATTTGAATTCATATTGCCTTTAATAAAGAGAATGAAGATTGATCCTTAGTTATATTTTAAAACAAAAACAAAGATAAGAAAAATTAAAATATATATTGCTTAGAAACAAATTTCATAAAAATTGACACCTTAATATTGTACAAAATGAGATGATATGTTCTAATAGAGACATCATGATGCCAACGTTGCATTTGTTATAGACTTTGTAAAACGAACGATATACTATCATTGTTTTGATAGTTAAATTATTATTTTTTTTTTTGCTCGTAGATGTTTTTTATAGGCTTTTTTTTTTTTTTAATGAGGATTCTTAACTGAAATACATTTAGTGATGAGTGATTAGTGAGTAATTAACTAATTATACGAAGATTTTGTTTTTCTAGGCTTATAATTAAAGTTGATTGGATTATAAAAAAAATCAAAGAGGTATCTTTATTGGAAATCACATAGTGATTTAGCGTTTGGTAAATTGGAAAAGGCACCGAAAGAACATTAGCCAATTTGCAAATGATTTTATCGATAAAGACTAAATTAACCCACATTAATCACTCATACATCAATCTTCAATTTCTGAAAATTATGTTATTAGATCTTTTCTTTACTCCAAAAAAAAAACCATTTTTTTCACCCTTTTTTCCTTTGTGGGGATTTTTCTCTGTTTTTGATTGGACCCTTTCAATCAACTTTTGTCTCTAATTATATTTAAAAACAGAGAGGGTAATTTGGACAACTTCTAGAAACCAATATGACTCGTGTTTTTAATATTATTATTACTATACCATTTTTATTTGTGATTTTATTTGTGCTCAATTGAATTCTAAATCTTTTGTTATTAGATATTTTGTTCATAATTAACAGAAGTTGGTATATTAGGTACGTATAAAATTTAAATTTCGTAAACTTAAGCTTATGTAGTCCATAAATTAATTCATCAAAGGAGCCTTGCATGCCAAATACGATCAATTCAAAGAAATTATTTAATAAATAATATATAATTTATCTCGAACTTTAAATTCTCTTTATACAAAATTTCTTTTAAAACAACTCAAAGTCTATTTCTACCAAAATGTGATCAGATTGCTGCAACAAAGGTAAAAAGTTCGTGGTCAGTTCTCATCATTTTATTTTTCTTAGGCTAACGAATTACATGCAATTAATATTAAATATATATTTTTATGTTCGTGAGCTTCCGAGTCCAGTTTATACGCAGGATCTCGACTAATGTCACGGGAAAATCATCTGATCATACAACATTTGATATCGAGAAATATATAGGAATCACTCATTCTTAAGGTACATACAATTAATATATGCAATGAAGGATCGAATTCTTTAAACATGAATAATACTTGTTATGCGGTCCTATGATCAATAACAGGCACCGTTGCCTACTTCAAATTACTCTCTTCAACTTCTAAGGGTGAATTATTTAGACTTAGTTTAATGTATTGTATTCTCGTGGCATCGGAGTAAATGATCGACCGTGTGACCAATAAATTTAAGTTTCAATCAAATTAAGACCCACAACATGGTTGGCTTTCTTGTTAGACAAATTTATTGTACTATTTAACCAACTAAAATACATGTTCTTCCTTTACTTCCCATTCTTTACACTCCATGTCTTACAATTTTATTTATGGACAATAATAACAACATAGGCTTAGATCAAGTGGTAATGATGGTAGGACCCCTTGGTGGAAAGTTTATACCATTTATCAATTTGGTATCTTGTTAAAGTCTTTCTTTTCTTTCTAATCGGGTTCGATTGGATAATACCGTTAAAAATTAAATAATTAGATCATAATTTAACATTCAATATATATAATTTTATATGACGTTATCGTTTTTCAATGTTAAACATTCACATAAACTTATCGAGTAAAGAAAATTTCATTTGACCCAATTACTACATGAAGATGAATAAAAGTTTTCCAGTTTATTTATTTGAAGAAAAGTGTATATTTGATGGAGTTGTTGAAAATCTAAAAAAGGGGAGGTCGCACAAAGAAATGTATACTCAATCGCCAACATGAGTTTAGAATTGGCACATATTTTGATCAAGAAGTCATGAATTCGAATCTCTCTAGCTCATATACTCAAAAGAATACACACACACATACATAGAGGTGATTTTTTTCCCTTTTATCAAATGGATGAGATAAATAAATAATTTGGTATTTTAGTGGTTAGAATGAGATGAAAATTTAAAACACATTAAAAAATTACAAGCTAATTCAAAACAATATCTTTAACTTTAATTGTATACTTCAGTATAAATTTAACCAAAAAATATATGATTTTGATACTTAAGGTAAAATTGAAACTTCTCAAATATTAAGAAGGGATATTTTTCAAAAAGAAAAATATATAGGTAAAGTTTCCTATTAGATTAATTTAGGTTATGAGTTCATTTTAGATTAAAAAAATTAAATAATTTAAATAATGTAGTCCAATTTAAACCTACAATTTATTTAATAAGTATTGTGCAAAGACAAACCCCAACTTACCTCTCATTTTGAGGACTAAAAAGTCATCTCTCCACTAAAAGAAATCAATCCACATGCACTTTTTTGTCGCTAATTTTCACCTCTTTACCTCTGTACCTTGCCCTTTAACATTAAATACTTACCTCAAGTGAAAATTTTTAAGGCACAGCAGTAAAAGCCAAGTTTGCTCACAATAAGCTAAAAGTTACCCAAAACCCAAAAGTCAATATTTACCCCAAAAAAAGAAAAGAAAAGAAAAAGAAAGATAAAAGAAAAGGATAAGAGAGAGGGAAAAGGCATAAAAAAAATGATGATTTTGATGGAACTAAAAGATAAAGGAGATTTGAGTAATGTTGTGATGTGAATGATTACAAATTGCAATCTCTCTTAGGGATTAATTACACAATTTGATGATTTGATTTGATTCACTCGTTTCAATGGGCTTCAAATCCAAAGATATTTTCTGGTGGGTAAGATTCGTTCATGTTTCTTATTTTTGTTTAATAAAAAAATTGAATTACATAGACTCAACATCCATGAATTCAAATATCACAAAACTATATATTTATTTATATTTTGTAATAAATTGGAAATGTGAACCAGAAAAAAAAAATTTGTTTTGATTGTTTTCAAAATTTGTATGCAATTTTGAGAAAATTCCTAGTAAAGAAAACCAAGACACATAGTTGAAAAATGACAAAAAATTGGAAACGAGAAACAGAAACGTTGCCAAACACACTGTATACTCCCTAAAAGCCAATTAACATTTAACAACACATTTTAAACATTTTTTTAAAAATTATTATAGATTATATTATGAATATAACCTCTAAATTGAAGTATATATTTTTAACGTTTTATTAGATTTAAACGTAGACTTTAACAATCAATTTAAAGATAGTTAACATATCATCAACTAAAAGGTCAAACATTTGACTTCTCACCCAGGGTGCTGTGCTAAAAAAATAGTAGATCAAAAACTGGTTTTATAATCATTTTAATACTTTGAATTTTTATCAAAATTTTTTCTAAATTTAAGCTACATATTTAAAGATGAGAAGAGTGATGACTGGGTACCGAGACAATTTCACGGCAAAGTAGCGGCCCAACGGCCCAATTTTTGGGTTTGGCAGTGTAGGGCCAATATTCAGGCCCATCGTGAGGCTCAGCCCTACATAAATTAATAAGAACTTTTTTTAAAATATAATTCTATAATCTTCTTACTATTATTTGAAATATTTCGACCGTAATTGACACCTACCTCTAACGAAAAAAGTCATGAAGTTGAATCTCTCACGTCCACTTGTTTTAGACAAAGAGAAAGATACTTTTTTAAAGGATAAAATCAAACCTTTATAAATAATTAAATTAAACTCAAACGTCAAACTATATTTTAATTAGAGAAAAAAACACACGCTCACATCTTCTCTCCGTATCTCATAATTTATTATAAAATAGATACTTTTTGAGTTTTGAAGAAAAGTAAAATAAAAAATAAATAGTTTTAAATAAACAATTTCTGGTATGCGCATCCCCTCTTCTTCTTCTTCTTCGGGGGAGAAAAAGGGAGAATCCAGCAATGGACAAACCTCCATATCTTCACCGTTCCCGCTTCTTCAGCAGGACTAAACTTCTTACTTTCTGGACTCTCATTTTTCTGGGTCTCCTATTTTTCCTATTTCCGAGATCACCTCCCTTGTCCGCCGATCGGACTCGCCGGTTTCTTCAAGCGGGGCCCGTTTGGGAGAATCGGATCCGGGACTCGACCCGGCCGCAGTCTCACTCGCGTTCTCACCGGGTGCTAGTCACCGGCGCGGCGGGGTTCGTCGGCTTTCACGTCTCCTTGGCACTGAAGCGCCGCGGCGATGGAGTCGTCGGCATTGACAATTTCAACGCCTATTACGACACCTCTCTCAAGCGCTCACGCGCCGCGCTACTTGATCGCGCCGGCGTGTTCGTCGTCGAGGGCGACGTCAATGACGGAGCCCTGCTGGGGAAGCTGTTCGAATTAGTTAAATTCACTCACGTAATGCACCTCGCGGCGCAGGCGGGCGTGCGATATGCGATGAAAAATCCCAATTCGTATGTGCAAAGCAATATTGGGGGTTTTGTGAGTGTACTCGAGGCGTGTAAATCGGCTAATCCGCAGCCGGCCATTGTTTGGGCGTCTTCTAGTTCGGTTTATGGGCTCAATTCTCGAGTCCCCTTTTCGGAGAGGGATCGTACGGATCAACCCGCCAGCTTATACGCTGCAACTAAGAAGGCTGGCGAGGAAATTGCACACACGTATAATCACATTTACGGGCTTTCAATTACTGGGTTGAGATTCTTCACGGTTTATGGACCATGGGGACGGCCAGATATGGCGTATTTCTTTTTCACTAAGGATATTCTGAAGGGGAAGACGATTAAGATTTTCGAAGGCCCTAATCACAGTTCTGTGGCGAGAGATTTTACTTACATCGACGACATTGTGAAGGGTTGTTTGGGTGCATTGGATACGGCGGGGAAGAGCACCGGGAGCGGCGGGAAGAAGAAGGGAAAGGCTCAATTGCGGGTGTTCAATCTTGGGAATACTTCGCCGGTGGTTGTTAGTAAGCTGGTGACCATTTTGGAGAAGTTGCTGCAGGTCAAGGCTAAGAAAATAGTGTTGCCAATGCCGAGGAACGGCGACGTCCCTTTCACCCATGCCAATATTACTCTGGCTCAGAAGGAGCTTGGCTACAAGCCCACCACAGATTTGCAGACAGGTTTGAAGAAATTTGTTGATTGGTATCTCCTTTATTATTCAAAATCTGGGAAGAAGATTGTTTTGTAGGCTGTAGTAGCTGAGTTCTTTCAAGAATTTGATCTAACTGATTTGTTGTTTTTCTCCCGTTTTCTACTGATCAGATTGATGGGTTGGAAATTTGGGGGAGTTGTAGGACAACTGTGTATTGATTTGTTGTGTGTCTGGATTGAGCTTTTTGGTAACAACAATTTCACTAGGAAAGCTTAGGATTTTAACCTTTTTGGAGTTCTTTTCTTTCACTTCTCTGTTTGTTTAGTTTGAGAGATGTACATTCTTCACAGGATCAAGACTTGTTTAATTGATTATTTATTCATTTGATGCCTTCTTTGCTGCTTCATGCTTTGCTGTAAGCAGTTTGCTATTCATCTTCATAAATTCTTTTTATGAAAAGAGACTTCTGTTTTTATGATGATTACAGCAAAAAGGACAGATTATTAAAACCAGTCTTCTCAGGGATATTAATAACCCTTGAAAATGTTGCATTTTCTGAGACAGATGCACAGATTGATAGCATGTTTTGGCAAATAGAGGCCTTTGATCAAAGTTTGTAGAGAGATGAAAGCAAAACACATTCACGAGCCCTCTTTTGGGACATTTTCTGTGGTTGAATATTGAAGAATATTTGCTTGCTGTCTCTGAAGAATCTTGAGAAAAGAAAACATATCAAGTTTGGTCGAGTTTTGTAAAACCATGTTTAGGTAGTTGTTGTTTTAGAAGTCACTTTTGCTTACATTTTTGTCTTGAATATGTTGAGCTTAGAAAAGTCGAGATTTTTCTTGTTTTGACAACAAAGATTGGTAACAGTGGTTCACATGATATGGTGTGAAAGGAGTGACATGTGTTTTAAAAACTTGGCCTTTTCTTTTTCCCTCTAAATTGTTGGCATGACTTGACAAAACATCAGTGTTTGGGTTTCTGTGGGATAACTTAACTGAAGTGATGCATTCAATGAAAAGCTTTTGGTTTCAGCACTTTGCAATTGGCAATTACCAATTACTGTGCCCAAATGGATTCATGTTCTTTGTTAAGTTTGTTTTGAAGAGAATTTTGCGATCTTATACTTGAGAATTGGCTCTTCTTACTCTTTTTTTTTTTTTTTTTGCGATAGAACGTCCTCTCGGCTCACTCTAAACATAGAAAGAAGCTGAACTTCTCGGCAACTGCTGAGTGTGTTTGGTATTATGCCTTCGAAGTGTTTATGGATGAAGAAAGTGTTTTTTTCCCCCCTCTAATTGATAGTGTTTAGTTAAGATTTTATAGTAGTAGAAAGTGCTTTTTAAAGATTTTGATTAGGAAATTTATAAAAACAAATACCAACGCCCTTTTTGAGAATCCTTTACTCCAATAATATCTAGGATTCTCATTGTGATATCTCAACCGGATAAGTTATTAATCCTTTCCCCCTCACAAAAAAATAAATAAATAAATAAATAAATCCAAATCCTTTTCCTCTCTACCAAGACTACAAAATATTCTTGTAAATTAGGGTCAATACCAAGCAAATAATTTCTTTCAAAATTTAAGCTTAAACGTTACTTTAGCAACAGCTTGAGTAGAGGTAAGGTGGAATACATCACTTACGAGCTCCAGACTTACAATCAATCATTTTTAAAGGAAGGTGTGTTTGGGTGTATCGATGGAACCTGAAGTCTTAAATATGAAAATTCTTAAATATGAAAATCACCCTCCAAGTAATAGATATCAATATTAAGAGATCAGTATCAAAAAGAAAAAAACAAAGATATTGAGAGATATATATAATATTTAGGGAGATTTGAGGAATCTACAAAAAAGAGTAAAAAGTGGCGTCCTTTGAATGTAGTGTGAATAATATTAACAAATCTCTCACAAAAAGAAAATTTCATTTCCTTGACTTTGCTTATCCTTTCAAAAAGTAAATAAAAATAATATAGCAGTAAGGGTAATATTATAATTATTAAAAATATGATAAGAAATTGGAACTAAACGTTGTGGAGGGGCCGCGCGAACGCAGGCCCCCACTAGCACAAATAACGACGTAGGCTCTGCTACAGTGAGCAGACCTTGGGCGGACACCCCTCCAAAGTGCAATGGAGGTCACCAGCCCAGGCCATGGGCCGTCTTGATCGCCCAATCACCCCGTCCAGGTAAGTATCTTTTCTGGTGCCCCTCCACTTGCTTTTATACCCACTCCGCGCCTCTCATCTCCGGATCCTCACCGATGTGGGACCAAACCACAACATTTTGTCTTGTGTTTTTCTGAGATAAAAAGTCTTAGCAACGTCTTCAAACATACACACACACCTTCTGGCTTCTAGTTCTAACATCACAATGTGCTGCGATGCCATTGATTGCACATGGAGAAACAGAAAGATGTAGATTGGTAACAAAGTTTGACCATTTGTTTCGCAATTTAGACCTACTTCTGAGCCTTTGGCTCTCATCCACAACTGCCAACTTAGTTTCACCCAAACTTTGATCAAATCATCCCACTAAACCGTGACAATGGTCATTAAGCCTCCTTCAATCCTATTATTCGCTCCGCCTAATCAAGACAATATGACTGCTCAAACAAAGATGTTTATTTCATAGCTTCAATGATAATTAATACCAAAAAGAAATGCCTTGTGTCATCTAATATCGGTTTGTGTCTACTTCGTAATTGTAACTCTTTTTACCCTTACTTTTTCCTCATAAGTAATTGAAATTGCATAATT
>NW_019104504.1:953715-983676 GCF_001995035.1 Momordica charantia
TGGGAAAGTGATTTTTACATGGTTGGTTGTTTTGATTTTGAAGATTAAAGAGATAATTTGACAAAAATTTGGGAGAGAAAAAATAGAAAGGAACACAAAGTGATCAGGAATTGTGATTTTTTTATTTTTCTAAAATCACTTGAAAATTATTATCAAACATGTCATTTAAAATATACGGCTAGCAAAGTAATTTAATTATCAGACCAAGTGCCAAAATCACTCCCAATGAAATCTCATTAAATATCATAAGGTTTGATCCTAGGATTCCGAAGATATTCCATTCAAAAAAGTGAAAGTTAAACCTATCTTAAATCATAGATAAACGGCTTCCATTTTTTAAAACTGAGAATTAATATATGAATTTTTAATTATTAACTTATCGAAGTCCAAAATGCCAGCCCCCCTTTCTTTAGTCATTTACAAGTTTTTTCAATAAAAAAAATCATGAAACTTGTATCTAAAGAACTGCATCTTTAAATCTCAATTAGAGCAGAAAATTGGCATCTCTATAGATACAAAATCTGCAAAGATAATAAATTAACACATAGTTCCAACGCAAGAAAATTGGCAGGAGTACAGAAAACTCTCTCAATGTCGTTAATTTCAACAAATAATGGGAAAAACTATTGCATTTAAGCCCCACAGACCTGACCGGTATGTTCCAAACCAAAAAGGTAACAACTGTCTAATGAGACTAAAAACAGGCAAAACATGAAAATAGGGCATTCATTGATCGGCAATGGTGACCTCAACCTCCACACCAGGTTCAATGGTGATGGAGGTAATCTGCTTCACCACGTCTGCAGAGCTGAATAGGTCGATAACTCGTTTGTGGACACGAAGCTCAAATCTGTCCCATGTGTTGGTACCTGCAATCAAAAACCAAATGAATGAATGATTTCAGAATGATGCAATCCCTAACAAACCACAAGATTTAATAACTTCAAAACTTCTAAAGTCGAGTTTGCATTGGATCATTCATATGAAAGAGGAATCAATAAGCGATCAAAAAATTGTCGGCATAATACTACAATTACTTCATAAGCAATGATTTCTCACATTAGAAAGACATATTTGACTTTCAGTTAATTTTTTCAAAAGAAAAAAATGGTCAATCCATATCCAACCCCACCCCAAGATAAAATACTTCACTGATACTAAAGAAGCAAGCCGAAACTAGAGAAAGTCATAGTTAACTGGAATGAAAAGTACCTTCACCACATGGAGATTTTCTGGTTGTAATGTTAAGAACCTTGGTAGGCATTCTTACTGGTCCCTTGACCCTCAACCTCTTGTCCTTGGCACCGCGAACCAAGTCGGTGCAAACTACATTGATTTAAACAAAAAGCACCTTAAATGAGAATACTTAAAGAAACTCAGCTACATGTAATTTGTTACGCTAACTAAGCAACCTTGAAGACAAGAAGGTAAGAATTTAATAACACCAGAACATCAAGGGAAAAAGACTCCAATCCTAACAAGTTCTTTGACAATTGCTGGACTAAAGTTCATCACTCAATACATAATCGGGATTCCATATCCCATGTATTCAACAAGAATATCTCTCCAAATGAAAATTATTTGCGTCTCAACAAGCATTGCAAGGAAATTACTAACCAAATATCCGACTCACTTTAATTGAAAATCATCAAATAACCATAGATGCGAAGATGCAACCTTCATTTTAGTGCAGAGGAAAAAAGAACAACAATTATAATGCAGCAAATCCAAAAGAAAAAATGATACCTTTCTCCAGGTTCTTAACATTTTTGGAGGAGAGAGTAATCCTGATCTTATGGATTTGCTCTTGCGTATCTTCTAAGCCTGGCTTAGTTGATTTCATCGCTGCGTACGCCATACTTCCAATTATCCTGAATCCAAAACGAGTCTGTCGAACGAACGCATCAATGTATTCAGCATTGGCAAAAAGAACTCAACCACAAGAGTCGTAAATGGGGATAAAAATAGATAACCTAGTTCAAAAACTTATATACATTCCGAAATCACATCATAATGAAGCACGAATTATGGTATTCAAAACTCTCCCATACGAGAAACAATTGGTAGATGCAGATAAGAAGAAAAATTGCATAATTCGAAAGAAAAACCTTGGATGGCGGCTGAGAAAGGAGATTTCTGCACTTACAGCTGCTACCTCTCCGAAAGAAGGAGATGCTATGATTTATATGGTTCTTATACTTACAATTAGGGTTTTTGAGATGGGCAGTGGGCGGGTCGGGTTGATAATTCGGCACTGGAAATGGAGCCCCACAAACTCGGGCCCAAATGTTGTGAGCCCAATGTAAGTCCACTTTTATTGCCCTTTTGCTCATAATTTATCACGTGCCCTAATTTCAATTGAATGTAATTTATTATAATAAATAAAAATTGAATGTAATTTATAATATTGTCCTACACATTTAGATACTAGGTTATTTTTGTCAATCTCTAAAAAATATATATTATAGGTTATTTATGTACAAAAATTATTTTTTAAAAATTGATATTATTATGAATAATTTCTAAATATGGTTTATTAGTATTAGGGCAAAATATATTTTTGGTCCATGAGGTTTGGGATAGGTGTCTAATTAGTCCTGAGGTTTGAGATAGGTGTCTAATTGGTCCCTTAAATTTTAAAATGAACACTTTTGGTCCGAGGTAGGTGTCTAATTGTTTCAAAATGAACACTTTTGGTCCTTTAAGGTTTAAAGTAGGTGTTAACTTGGTCCCTGAAGTTTTAAAATGAACACTTTTGGTCTCTGAAGTTCGAGAAATAGTTCTAAATGGTTCCTCTTTTTTTTTACTATTAATTAACTAATATTAAAATAACGTGACAAATTGCAATTAACTTGTTTATTGTAGTTGTCGATGTGACAAATTATATTAATTAAATAATATATGTGTAGATGATAGTACTTTCTCTCTCACCTCCTCATCTTTTCCTATCTCTTTCTCTTACCATTTTATGGCGACCACCACGTCTTTGCCGTCGCCGTCCGCCATTCATACCTTACATATATCATTTAATTAATATAATTTATCACATTAGCAACTACAATAAACAATTTAATTGCAATTTACCACGTTTTTATAATATTAGTTAATTAACCATACAAAAAATCATGGACCATTTAGAATCATTTCTCAAACTTCAAGGACCAAAAGTGTTCATTTTAAAGCTTTAGGGACCAAGTTGACACATACTTTAAACCTTAAGGACCAAAAAGTGTTCATTTTGAAACTTTAGGGACCAATTAGACGACTTACCTCAAACCTCAAGGACAAAAAATATTCATTTTAAAACTTCAGGATCAAGTAAACACCTGCCTCAAATCTCATGGATCAAAAATGTATTGTAGCTTTAAGACATAATTGTTAAAGTATGGTAGTCTTAACATTAGTTAGGACAAAAATGTTAATTTTGAATCATATTCTTAACACTGTGGTAGTTTTTTTGCCAGGTGAAACCGTCAACGATTTTTACAGTGAATATTTTGAAAAGCGGAAGGCTTAGTTGAAACTTTTTATGATCTTAAAGTTAACCTGAATTTAGTTTTGGTCTTAGAAATTGTCTACCATTAGGACAATTAAACTAGGGGGAAAAAACGTAAATATCTCTATTATGTAGAAATACTTGGCGGGCAGGACGATATATATAGATCAATAATGTGATTTTCCATCCCTTAGTTCAAAAACTCAATAATTTTCTTCTTTAAAGATCAAATATCTCCCTCATACATCAACTTCACGGATGCAAGTTTTTCTTTCTCTCTAACATGCCAGAAATATTATTGCATTCAATGTCTTCTCGAGTAGAAACACCCTTGCATTGTTAGATGTACTTGTTTGTTAGTTTACAACGGTTGAAAAAAAATAACTTATAAGAACTATAAATACCAAGAGGGAAAAAAAACTTTGTACTAGCAATTTTGTCGGAGACAGCAGAGTCTCCAAAATATTTACAATGAGTTCACTTTGGATACAAGTTTTGGTGATTTTGCTTTTTGTTTCACCTTAAGACTTCATATACTAATCAAAATATTATGTGAATTTTTTCGAAACTGTGAGTGTGCTCCAAAAAATTGTAAGTTTGTAAATATATCTTGGAAAATAAATATTAGTGTTGAATTTTTTGCATGAGCTAAATTAAAGTTTTTGGGTTACTAGCTCAATTGATCCAATGTGATAAAAAAAATGATATCAAAACTTTATGACGGTGACTTAAAGAATTAATTATCAATTAATTTTGAAATAAAACTCATAAAAAGTGAAATTTAAATAATTAAAGAAATTTATATTTAAATATATTTAATTGATAAATAATTTTATGTCACGTGGCCTGCTTGGAGTAAATCCCTATCATCGAGACTATATTATTTGGGTTGAGGAACACAGTGACAAATCACCCACCACGTCAGCACTTACCACTATCCCATGATCTCACCAGAAAAAATCACTTAATGGCCTACAACTTTAACAACAACAAAAAAAAAAAAAGAGAAAAAGATCTCAAGAATAAAGTATATAGAAAAAATTCTCATTTAATTTATCCTATTTGCTATATTTACATTTGAAGGACATATAATTTTTCTACTTCCCAATAAATTAAACACTAATTAAGCTTCTAGCTAGCATATAATATTACTTCCAAAAAAAAAAACTATTTCTCCCCCTCCATGCATGGCTACGGAGAGGGAGAAAATTCATAGATTCTTGCCAATAATAAGGGAGAACAAAAATTAAAGGCAAAAACACAGTGCTACTCAAGCATGAACGATCAGTTTCCTGACCTGTGGAACTGTAACCCTAAAAACGTGTTCTTCCCCAGTCCATTTATCCACCTTCACAACCCACTGGCTCCGCCGCCTCCTCCCACTTCCAGATCCTCCGACGATCCCACCGCCGTTTTTCCAAGACTCCGCCGCGACTCTCGTCACCACCACCCCTTCTCCGATCGGCAGAATGTGGGTCCCGCCGGACCACCCTCCGCATCCCTTGTTATCATTATTATTATTGCTCAGCGCGTTAAACCCCACCACCACCGTGCCGCCACCGCCGCCGCCTATTTGGCTTTGCGGCTTCGGCCTCCTCCTGGATCTTGATCTGACGGCTCCCAGGATGCCCACGTGGCCCTCTAAATTGCAGTCGATGACAACGAAATCTGCGTCTGTGTAATGAATTTTTATAAGGTTCTCGGCTTCTCCCACCACGAACTCGATCCCATCATGTGATAGAATCGTTTGCGAAACATGAAGGTCTTCTTGCCGTGGAACTATGCAGACCACTCGCCCGCCGGTCTGCACTGCGGCGGCCGCCAGGGCAAGAATAATCTTGTGGTCGGTGCATCTTTCGTATGCGACGACCATTAGCTGCGCGTTGTTTCCTGCCGCCATCGCTGAAATGAACTCTGCTACGTCGGGTTCTTTCGCTTTCTGGCCCTGAAAACATACACCAGATCTATCAAATCACTGCTAAACTAAAAAGCTTTTTTTCGTTACAGGCGAGATGATGATCAGATGGTTTGTTTTTGTTTGTTTATTTGTACTTACCATTTTGAGGGTGTTGAGGAAGGCTTCTGTGGCATTCTCGGCAGACCAGGTAGCCATGGTGTACTTTCTCTCTCTCTACCTGAGTTTTCTGATCTGTCTTCCCGAAGAACTTCAAACTTTTTTGGGAAATGGATAAAATATTGCTTGCTTCTTGTGGGTTATTATGTGGAAATATATGATGTTTTGAGGTGTTTGTGGGATAGTTTGTTTATATAGGAGAGGAGGGGAAATGGGGAATCCAAGAAGATTGGTACTGAAAGGCAACTGTTTGGCCACACCCCATCTGCCAAGTTGTTGAAATTAATAATATTTACTCATTATATCATTATATAATTGATGTATATGTATATATTTGAACTCCTGGCCAAATATTTCGTGGCCCCATCCTTTTTTTTTACTGAATTATAGATCCATTGTACAACGTGTGCTATATATATGTATTTTGTACATTGATGCGATATAGTTTTACTAACATGAACAGTAGTAATTGATATCCGTTTCTGATTAATTAGTCAAGAGTTCGAATCTCTAGCTCTACTTGTTATATTAAGAAAAAAAAAATGATGATATACGCCAGAATTTATGGGAATATATTGTATGGGAATAAGGGGGGTCGTTTTTCAAAAATTATTTTGAAAAATACTATAATATTAAAATTATAAAATATATAGAAACTACTTCTCTCATTGTCAATTTTTATTTGGATGTATAAAACTACTCGATTTGTTAGATTTGTGATTTATAAAAGTTAGTATTATGGAATATAAAATGTGGGGTTTCATGAGTTCTATATGCTAGATTATGTAACTTGGATTCGTATTTCGTATAAATTTTGGGATTACATGAACGTATATAATTACTAGGAGATAAACTATCACATTAACCAGAGGTTAAGCTTCTTAATTAATCTAAACGAAACAGTATTTTAATATAGCATACTAGTGGGATCTTACCTGGAAATCTGACGATTGTTTAATTAGGAGGTTTCCTTGCAACAACTTTGAGAAGTTATTGACCAAAATAGAAAATTATTGATTTCTTGATAATTATTTAAGTTTGAACAAACACTATGCCCCAAAAATTGATTATTTACCTGTAATGTCTTGTTTTTGAGGGACAAAAGGAACTTTGATTTAGACCCAAATAAAGTATTATGCTAGAAATGTGATACTAAGTTCTTTTGTCAATGTTTTTTGGGGACAAAATCAGACCCACCCCATGTTAGCGGAGGCAGCAGGGCTAACCCAAATTGATATTTTCAATAGGTAAAACCTTGAGGATAAAAGTTTTTAACGTTAAATAAATACAAAAACTTTGTCCTAGCAATGTTTATTGATTTGATGTCCTCTTTTGTACGGGCTGTCATGACATTAGTACATATTTGCACATGAGATCGCGATAATTGAATAATGTTCGTATCGATGGCGCTTGATATTTATGGTTGGATTTGGTTTTATTAAAAAAGATATTGATATAATTGGTTAATAATGTTACATTATTATGCATCAGCCAAAATGATACAAATCACATGCAAATAGCTAGTAACTTGGATCATTTTGATAATAATGAAAATATTTTTGATTTGATTCATGATCATATATCTTGTAATTTGTTTCTATTCTTTTAATATTTTTGAAATATTAACTAAACTTTTAAATATAAGTAGTACTTTGTGATTTTTTTTATAAGTTTTTGGAATATAGTTTAAGATTTAAGATTTTAGTCTCGAATAAATTAATAGTTACAATCATTATTGGATTTTACATGTGGAACTTATAATTATTAAAAACTAGGATATGGGAAACTTATAGATTTTTTAGACTTGTGTATCCAACTTTTACTATGTCATTTTCCTTCCTGAGTTGATATTAATATATTAATATATAGTTGATCACTACGTTCGACTTTGTTAACGAAAAAGAAAAAAGACAAAATAATTCATTGATTTTACCAATGCATGTGACATTGACAACCCCGTTAATCATTATCATACATATAAAGAGAGAGGTCAATCTAAATATAATTCTCAACTAAAATAATGTTGGAATTGCAACTTGTGCAGACAAAGTTCGAGACCTTTTTTGGGAGAAATAAAAAATAAAGTCTGTGAGAATTAATTATGTCCAAAGCGAACAATATTATACTATTGTAGAGATATTTTTCGGTATCGTTGTTTTTGTATATCTCCGACTAAAATTTTGAAAATGAAAGGTAAGGGAGTGAGGTGGCAGATTGGAAATTAAGGATGATTCCTGTTTATTGTGTCCCCATGAAAGGCATGCAATAGATCTAGATCAGATCAATTTGCTACCCTTACAAAGGACATTGCCCAAACAAAGCAAGCCCATAAAATAAACACTTTACAGTCCTTGTTGAGTTTTTCTCTCTCTTCAATTACAAGATGCCCCCATTATTGTGGCCACTGTGTGCTTGCTTGGAAGATGGCCATGGAGAAAGAATAAAGGAAGAAGAAACAGTCCAACAATTGGATTTTTCTTCAGTTTGTTCTGATATGATCATCATGCTTTTTGTTTTTATATATATACTCTTCTTTTCTTTTCTTTGTTCCCAATAATATCTGTATGGTGTGGTGTTGTTTAATGTGATTCCTTGAATTTGTAAGAGAAAATGGGGCGTGGGTTGGAAAGTGACGGGAAATGGGAGAGTTCATGGGTTAAGAGGATGAACAAAGTTGTGGGTCTTCGATTTCGAGATATATATTTATTCTCTTTGGATAATGAATTGAGTCAGAGAGGAAGACATATGCCTGTATCTGTATCTAATAACGCCACCACATATGGAATCATAATACAACTTCCCTTTCTCATTTCCAAATATATATATATATATATATATTCTTTTTTTTTTGTTAGAAAGAAAATGAATTGGGACCGCATAGATTAGGATCGCAGCTAAAATAGATTGAAAAGAAGTAATGAAGAAGTGGGAGGAGAAGAATAGGACAGAGTGGTTTAACCTGAAAAATCCCTAAACAAATTATTGTAAAAACTATGGGTAAAGATAGAATAATTCTACTCAACAAAAAATAAAAGTATTACAAATTTTATCTCGAGAACATAACCTCTCTTATGAGAAGAAACTCTCTAATCTATTTTATCTCATAAAGCTTGTGCTTTAGTTGACTTAAAGTTGGTGATTCTAGGATGAGTTGTCAAAAATGGATACTCACCTATTTATGGCTCAAACATACTTGTTCATCGAGTAAATTTTATGGCTGCACATATGTCACATATTAACCTTAGATAAAGTGATGATCTAGTGACCATAGATTTGTCACATATTGTCCTTGAATAAGATGATAATCTTGTGACCTCGATTTTGCCATATCTTGCATTCTAGTAGCTTCTAATGTGAATTCAAATTTTCAAAGAAACTTATTCTAGTAGCTTCTTCTAGAGACTTTTTGAACGAGCTTGGAAATATATATTATTTAACATTTTTTAAATTTGAACAAAGAGTGTCACATAATTAACCATAAGTAAACTTAAGTGGAAGTTGTAATAGATAATCTCGACCCTTATAATCTCACACAAATTAAATATAAGTTGGACATGTAATTAACTAAAGACAATGTATTCATTAGTATGAGCAAAATCATGATGAAGATATATGTATAAATTTAATTGTGTGAACCAATATATTCAATTAACCGAAGACATTTTATTAGAAAGTTATAAATTATAAACAAATTATGATAACTTTTAATAAGTAACTATAAGCATTTTATTTAAAAATTGTAAATTATAAATTAATCGAAGACTCTTTTTTTTTAAACAATTAATCGAAGACATTTTATTTGAAAATAGTCGACCAAAAAGTATTCCTATAGATACGCTAGAATGCTTATTAAATCAATTATTTTATACATCATATTATTATCGTCATCAATTATTTTGATTTGTTTGAATGAAATATGAAAATTCAATAATGATTTAAATGTTTGTTTATAATTCAAAGCTGAATCGTTCAAGAAGAAATGTAATTCAACGCCCACGTGCACGGCAGCACGACAGCGCGGGAGGTGGAAACGGTCAAGAAAATGAAAGTTTTATATTAATATTTTGATATCAAGCCACAATTATTTTAATAATGTGAAAAGAAATGCAACTGTGCAAGTGCTAATAAGATTTAACAAATAAATTTAATCCATAAATTTAATATTGTATATGATTATTTTTTTTCTGAGTAAAATGAAGCTAACTCTTAGTCAGAAGCAACTGCTGAACAAATTTTACCTTTAATAACTTTACTGGGTTTAATTACTCTTGTCGATAAAATATTCATACGTCTTGTCATATCAATGACTTATATTCAAATCACAATTTATCTTAGAGACTGTGTTACATTATTATTTTTTTAATACTACGAACATTTCATTAATAATATTAACAACAATGACCAAATGCAAATATAGTCTAAGAGTTGGATCGTTCCATTGAAATTTATAATATAATTGCTTAGTAAAATTTATGGGCTCACTTTTTGCCTGGATGCACACAAGAAAGTCCTATCATCAACATCATGGATGGAACTACGTCGCGTCTGGGGGCTGGAGCCCCATAAACTTTTGAACGTGTTGAATAAGTATATTAAACTTTAGAGATAGTTGCGATATAAAGACAAAAAATAAGGGGGAAAGTACTTGAGACAATGGTAATTCAAGTACCACAAATATCATCACAATAATATGATATTGTTCATTTTGAATATAAACTTTATAACTTTGTTTGGGGCCTCGTATAGATAATTGTTACCATGGATCACTTTATTCTCTAACCAATGTAAGACTTTGTATACACTCATTGCAATCTCAACACATAATGCTAGGAGATAGTGTCGTGGCGTAGCGTTACACTGCCTTATAAAAGTATGCTTTTGTTTTAGGTTTTTTTGCAAAAGTAAAATTAGGGAGTGAGTTGCCGACAGTTACAGAGATAAATAGAGAAAAACAAACGTGGTAAGTAGAGCATTGACAATCCATCCTCGTGATTCTAATTAATGAGGTTTTTCATATTCTATTCCTAAATAGTCATTGTTGTAATGCTATGAAATTAGGGCATTGTCATTGTATATTATATCCAAAGAGTGTTATAGGATAAGTGAAGACTCATTGTAGTATTCCTATCATAGTAGAGTTTGTCATTGCATAAGACTATACGAACTTGTCATTGCATAAGACTATACGAAGTATAAACTCAGGAAAACTAATATATTTATTTGGTGTTTATTTTTCTATCTTTATCTTATATTTCCTTTATTATGGATTAAATTGTGGGTGGAAAGGAAAATTGGTGTAATATTTATGTGTATCTAAATTTATAGTTAAAATAACTCTTTAAAATTAAAATTGACTTTTGAGTTTTGAACTTACGTGCCACTCATGTTTTTTTTTTTTTTTGACATCCCCCTCATGTTTTCCAAACTCTGACGTGGTAGCATTCCACGTCAGATCATGTGCCTAGTCGGCGATTTGCAAAAATAGCGTTGAAATAAAAATACAATAATAGAATAACTATTTTCTCTCTCCCTAACGCGGAAGTACCGTCGTAATCAATCGCGCAGCTGAGATACCGGGTTTCCAAGTCCGCCGGAGTCGTCGCCGGAGGTTTTACAGAGAAGCCGGAGAGAGATTCCGATTCCGATGGGGAACACAAATTGTTTATTGTTTGGGTGCGTGGAGCAAGCGAGTGTGGGGGTGGTGGAGAGGTGGGGAAGATTTGAAAAGTTGGCCCAGCCCGGGCTCCATTTCTTTAACCCTTTAGCCGGCGAGTGCCTCGCCGGTATCCTCTCCACCAGAATCTCTTCCCTCGATGTTCGCATTGAGACTAAGACCAAGGTATTTCTCCCTTCGTCTCTCACAATTTTCTTCCGGTGGTCGTAATTTCAAGTTTTATAGCCACGGAATTCAGGGATTTTCCCCTCTAATGAATATTCATTCTGCGATCCTTCTGCTTCCCTTCTACTCGTTATGTATAATAAGTAGTTGTCTGCACTAATTTACTCTGAATTTAGAGTTTCTCGTACTTGAATTGGAGTTTACAGGAAACGGTTCGCCAGATTCAAGATAATTTTCTGTTTCGCAGAAAGGTATCTAATCGATTTGGCGTGGATTAAGGCTAAACTTCTTAATTGGTACTTCTGCATTGTTGCTTAGCTCTTATGTACTCAGATGACCTAACGGTGGAATCGATACCATGGTACTATAAACGGGGTTTACGTAATAGAGTAAATAAGAAAGAAAAGAGATAGGCCATACAGCTAAAATGAAATTCCTACATGAAAACGGAGGTTTGGATGATAATTTCGAGAAGAGGAGATGATTTGTTTCTGAACGCTAACGAAGTGGCCTCTTTGAATAATCTGGTTCATAATCACGAATTCTGATATTCTTCCTGCAGGATAATGTCTTTGTGCAATTGCTGTGTTCAATTCAGTACCGAGTCATCAAAGAAAATGCTGACGATGCATTTTATGAGTTGCAAAACCCCCAAGAACAGATCCAGGCTTATGTGTTTGATGGTACACGCTCTGATCTCACAGACGCTATTTAGCTCTATAACTAATTCTCTTTATATTTTCATGGTTTGGGTATTACTTAGTAATGCGTTTGGTTATTGATTCAAGTGGTTCGTGCTCTTGTCCCAAGAATGACTTTGGATGAACTCTTTGAACAAAAGGGCGAAGTTGCTAAAGCTGTATCGGAGGAACTTGAAAAGGTGACTTGACTTTTTATTGATTGCTACACGCTTGATTACACCCCCTCGCCTCCCAAACTTTGTGTGTAGCTGCTTTCCATTTTTCTCTCCAATTCATAAGGGTTGTTTAGACTATATAGAGAAATGAATTATAGAAATATGAGATTGTGTACCCTATATTTACTTGGTGGATTTGTAATTTGTAAAACTAACGGTGTAGCTTGAGAAGTGTGCTTCAGAAGGATAGATTTACATATGTGAAATTAAAAAACTCATCTCTTGAAGATAAAAACACACACATATGAAATAGTCCATGAATCAAATGCCTCCGTCGGGTTATTTGAAAGCAGACGTTCAAGCATGGAATATAAAAAAAGAACCATGGATGAGGACACAATCTGGATCTTAGTGTCAGCATTTTTTAAAACATGCAGTATTCTTATGTATTGCGAGTTATATCTGTTTCAATAATATTTAGTTGATTTGGAGTCTGGAAAATTTTTAAATGCCTCTCTTTAATTTTTGTCGTGATTAGCTTATTATTTTATAAGATATTAGAAAATGGTTGGGACCTCGTAAGACGACCGACACAAAGATTTCAACATATATTCACCTTTTGTATCAGGTGATGGGAGATTATGGATACAGTATTGAGCACATTTTAATGGTAGATATAATACCGGATGCTTCTGTGCGCAGGGCAATGAATGAGATTAATGCAGGTAATGTTCTTGGTAATTTTGCTTGTCATATCATATAGGAAGGGCCGCCCTCTGTCCCTCTCCCTCTCCTCTATTATGTAATTTGGTGTAACTGTTTTTTCTTCATTCCATCATTAAACAGTCAACATGCCATGTCCATTAATTTGGGTGGAGCAAACGAAGCATGTTCTCCTTCTGCATGGACTATTCATATAATTTTCAGTTTTCAATTCCCTTTATATTTTGTTTGACTGTCTCTATTATGAGATCTTCAGTTTCTACGGTGCTGCATTTTATTCTACAGCCCAAAGGCTTCAACTTGCCAGTGTATACAAAGGCGAAGCGGAGAAGGTGCTCCTAGTAAAAAAAGCAGAAGCTGAAGCTGAAGCAAAATACCTGGGTGGTGTTGGTGTGGCAAGGCAGAGACAGGCGATCACAGATGGTCTGAGAGAGAATATCTTAAACTTCTCTCATAAGGTGGAAGGTACCTCAGCTAAAGAAGTCATGGATCTGATCTTGATCACTCAATATTTTGACACCATCAAGGACCTTGGGAATTCCTCAAAGAACACAACTGTGTTCATACCTCACGGCCCGGGTCATGTTAGAGATATCAGTGACCAAGTACGCAGCGGGATGATGGAGGCCGCGAGCGCCCAGGCAGGGCTCACGAGGGATGAGGTGAACACCAATTTACTTGAGTGATCCATCGAGTACCGTATGTATGTATCTCTTCTTTCTCTTCAAGTTTGAAGAAAATGCCCTTTGTGTGTGAAGAGATTTGTGTATGCCAATGTAACGGTTTGCAGAGTCGATATTTGTTTTGGTTTCATGTATAGATAGAGAGACAAGGGTTAATAATATAATATTCACTGCGCTGGAAAATGCTGCTTCTAATATTGTAATTTTCTTACTGCTTGGGCTTCCTGTCCTTTAACATTAACAAAATGTTCTGTAATTGTATTGGATTTCTTCTCATGTTAATGGTGAGCCATTATATGACACATGCATGTGTTATGGCGTGGCACAAGTCGATATTGAGTGACTGTCAATGGAGGACGGAGTTTTTTCTTTTTTAACATTGTCGGTGGCATGAGTGTATCGACATTGGGCTTCTTCTCACGGGTAGGTTCCAAAAGAGGGTGTAGCCTCAAAATAAGTATAACTAACATTCGATTTTTTTTCCGCGTCTGCTAATAGCTAATTTGAGTATAGTTCAAGTGATTAAGGGTGAAATTCAATAAAAATAACAAAGTTGGTATTTCATGTTTTCAGTGTTTTTGGATATATATTTGGTAGCATATTTGAAAATTAAATTTCAGTTTAAACCATTGTTTAAGGTGTTTAGTATTATATTTGTAAATTGGTGGTAGTTACGATTAAATATTTAGTTCAATATAAAATAATATTATTTAATTTATTAACATATATTATAAATTTTGTAGAATTATTATTTTATATATTATATAATTTATAATATATATTATGTTTTACCTATCTTAATTATATAATATATATTATGTTTTACCTGTTTTAATTTTAGTAAAAATGAAATGAGTTTATAATATGAAATAATATATTTGACAAAGTTTTTATAGGTATATTTTTAATGTAATTATGCATTTTAGAATTTCAAATTCAAAATCGAAAAACATGAAAATATAAAGATGTTGTTTTTAGAATTTTCACTATTTAAATCCCATTTTAAAAAATAATTTGCAAAAAGCATACCATGTTAAATCTCATTGCAGGGTAAAAAGATGATAAGAAAAAATATATTTATTTTCAATTGAATTTGTTATGTTTACATTTCATTGATTTGAAGACGGGTTTTAAAAACTACAATAAAAGAACTTCTTATCAAATTATGATGTATAATATGAATTATCATTTTAAGCCCCCATTTAGTCATGACTCAACATTCTTTAGGTCTTATATCCGATTATTCTGTAAAAAAAAAAAGAACAATTTTAATTTTCATAAAACGAAGAAAAAAAATTTAAAAGGCCAATAAATTTTTAGAATACAATTTAAAACAGAACAAAGTTTTATGTCATAATTTATAAAATACAAATAAATTGTTTTGATATCCGACAGTCCAGAACTTGCGTTGACAAATTGAAGAAGGGGTTTAAGAAAGCAGGGCGGTCGTCGTCTAGGGTTTTAGAGAAAACCTTCAATCAACTTTACTATTACTCCCGTCTGATCAATGGGTTTTTGGGGTATGTTCTCAATACGATTCATCTCTATTATCTCATTTACTCGTGCATTGGAATCTCTGGTTCCGCATATTCTTTGGTTTCCAAATGTATAACTTAAATTGAATGGTGTAACTGTGAGTACCGTAATGAAGTTTTTGTCCGTTGTTTATTTGCTCGATGGGCTACTTTACTACGGGTACCTTTGTAGTATTTGGATGGATTTCGCTTCCACAAAGCATAAAAATGAATTGGGAATATGCATGATGTGATTTTTTTATTTTTGTTGGTGATCTTTCTTATTTTGTGTGTGCATGTGCGTGTTTCGGTTTTGCTTTCAGTACTCACGCATGTCTGTATCTTCTGTCGAATTTGCTTGTCCCAGGCATTGAAGTGAAACCAGGCAAAACGCACCCCTACCATTCTGATAATGTGCCGGGAAAGCTCCGGATAACTCAGGTTTGTTTGGTGCTGACTCCACTCTGTAGGTGAAAATTGAAAAATTATCAGGGTGGTTTGATATTTTTAAATTCAAAATTCTCCTGTTTGTGGAGTGGACATGCCTCGATTGCATTTATATTATTTCATTTGAATTTTTTAGTTTCAACCTTCAAGTCAACGGGTTTTTGGTTTGAGCCCATGTCATTTTGGGATAGGCCACTTCCATTTTGCATTGTGATTTGGGATTTTTTAATCTGATAGTAATATTGTGGTGTTAATCTATGCTTTGTTTTGAAAAAATATTGTGGTGTGAAGCTGCGAGCCAATGATTTTTATTGGCTTTTAATTTGCGTTGCTTAATAATGTGAAGATGTATGGTTTGTTTGTTACTTTGCTACTTTTTGAGATGACCTAATTTTTTTTTGTCATTTTTGTAATCATCCAGGCAACTTTGGGTACTGGCTCATCAAAAGAGAGAAGCATCGTTCAGTGTACCGTTGGCCATAAGAGTCCAATTTTTTTGTGCTCTTTAATACCAAATAAGATTGAATCATGCCCCTTAAATCTTGAATTTGAGGGAGATGATTTGGTAGCCTTCTCAGTTATTGGCCCTCAAAGCGTCCATCTTTCTGGTTATTTTGTAGCCAACGAGGGGAATTTCATTAGGGATGACTATGAGTCGTATCCTTCTTTATAATGTGTTTGGTTTACTTTTTTCGTTTGCCACAGTTACAAATCTCTTATTCCTTGAGTGGAAGTATTTTTTTTTTAGAAATTGAGGACATATGTGGTCAATTTTTTTGGCGTGAGTATTTTGTTATTTCCTTACTACAATGCAAAGTGATTCTTTTGGGGAGGACATCGCAGAAACAGATACAGATGATTCATCTGAATATGACACTGGAGATGAATATGACGATGAATTCATTGATGACGATGACGACGACTATCCTGAGTTGTATCCAACTTCGCCAGTTCCCAAAAGTGGAGGTATTTTGAAAATTTGGTGAAGTTTCTATTTATACAAATTTCTTGGCATTCTATCCACGTTTTGCCCCTTCATGTTTTCTCAGTGGTTCATTTAGTGTTGTAAAGTTGTTTCACTCGGTGTTTGATATGTTTCAAGATAATAGACTGTTCAAGAAGATATTTCCGTTACAAGGGTGAAGGACCATAAGACAACGCAGTAATTTGTTTTGAAATCTGAACCGCTGGAGATTAATTTTAATTTCTCCACTTGGTGTAAAGAGTTTTAATACCCACGAGAGAATTTAATAAATTCAGCCTGATCTTTATCATCATTCCCAAACTTGTGCGTCTTGTTAACTGTGAAGGATCAGTACTGTACAGTGACTACCTTTAAATCCGCTGCAATTCTGCTTGGATAATTTGGGGAAACCTGTGCAATCGTTTAGCTAGTCTTATGGGTCATTCTGAAGTTTGGGATTTCATGGTCTTCCTTGGTACTGGCTGCTTAACGAATTGGGAGAATCATTAAATATATGAGAGGGGCAGCAAGATGTCGAAATAGGCGAGTTTAATTTACATAGTAGCTGTATCTTTCCCAAGTTTTCTTCTAACTATTTAAAGAAAAAAACTTTTTGACTTCTGCTCTATCAGCTTTTGCTAGCTATGTTTGCATAAAATTGAAACTTTACTGTGGGGGAATAGATTTATTTGGACATATGTTGGATGCAAGCTGTGCTGTATGATTTCACTTAGAGCAAACAAGGTACAGTAAATAATTTACAAAGTATTAGATTTCACATTTCTTAAATACAGTAAAATGTATGGACTCATACAACTTTCTTCTTAGGTTCTTTTTATATTGTTGCTGCTATATCTTTATGGTTGCATCCATGCTGAACTTTAATGCTTTTACTTATCCCTTCATTTTGTAACTCTTCAGAATTTTGACCTTGAACTATTTTAGTTTTTAATCTGAGTGTTTATTTTCTTTCCCATTATCTCTATTTGCTTGTTAGTTGTAATTGAGGAGATAGTGGATGATGAAAAGTCAAATGATGCCAGTGGTCAAGCGAAACAAGTGAAGAAAAATAAGTCTAGTGACTCTGAAGACGTTAGGAACTCGCAGCGTCAAATTGTGCTGAAAAGAAATGTTGGAAATGCTGTTTCAGAAAGTGACGATGAGGATGGATTTCCAATTCCTACCAAAAGCAAGAGCAAACTGAATAATCAGAAATTAGAATCAGAACAGGAACGAAAAGATCCAAGCACTGGGAATGTGAAGGAGGCAAAAGAAAAAGATGGCAATGATGCTTCTAGCTTAAAAAGAAAAGTTGAAACTGACGAGCAAGTTGATCATATAGAAAGGTGAGATGATTTAAGTAATCAGTTGTACAAGTTAATATCTTTGGTTGGGCTTGTTGAGGGAAGCTGTAGGGTGTTAACAGGGCAAGATTGGGATGGGTTTTTTCCCCACCAATGCATTATTCCCCATCATTGCCAAAAGTTTTATGTGTAGTAAGGAAAAGTGGGGATAGAATTCCCACCCATCAGCAGGTTACTGTAGTTAAACTGTTAAAGTTTCGAATAGGGTAAGGACAATAAATGTATTTTTATATCTGAACTTTTAACCACGTTGCTATTTAACAAGTAATTTTGATTATATTTTCCATAAATTCATTTAGCCATCTGGAAAGGCTGTAATCTTTTAATTTATTTTCTTATGTTGAAACTGCGATAATGATGTCAGGAAAAAGAAAAAGAAGCAGAAGAAAAAGGTAAAAGGAGAAAAAGCTCCGGAAGCTGGTAATGATGGCAATATGGGGAGTGAAAAGCCACCTGAAGAAGTGAAGAGTGAAGGCGTTAATCAGATTTATCATGGAGATGGGAATGATAGAAAGCTATCTAAACAGAGGTTAATATTTCAATTTGATTCTACTGATTTTGATACTATACGTGAAGAAGACTACGGATTTCTGTATTAGTTTTTTTTTTTCCTGATTTCCACCAATTTTGGAAGTTTCGGTGCTTATTTGGATCTTTTAAAAATATGTTATTCCTTGCAAAATGAGATTCACACATGATCTAGGCCTTGGGATCTCTGTGTAGGGTCTGTTAATCTATTATATTTTTTTATAACTGTAGTGAATATTGTGATACTATGCCCTTTTTTGGAAGGATAAAAAACCAACTTTCAGAAGTTAGGTCTATTTTAAAAGATAACTCCACAAGCAACTTTTCAAAGACAGGCTCCTATTGGTAAGAATCAAAATCAAAGATTAATTACATGTTTCTTTTGGACAACCCAGAGAGTACATGGGCCAGACTTCATTTCTCCGACCTCTTCCTAGGAACCTTCAATGCCCTTGAAAACCTTCTATTCTTTCCCAACCAGCTAAGAGAGTGGCTTGCCAAAAAACTTTCTAGGTGGGTGGCGGGTGCAGCATTGCCTCCTCCATTATGGAACAATGACTCCTCTTAGGAGCCAGGCTAATATCAACAACGTTCCAAAATCATCTGTGGAGCTTCAAAGTGAGTTGAATTCATCACCACAAAAACCTCCAAAAATTTAGCAAATAAAAGGGATTGAGGAGACCGAGCAAGTAAGTGAGAGAAAAGGAGACTTGGGAAAAACTTGAATTTAGATTCTAGATGCGCCTACTGCAGTAGAGTCTTGATGTAAACCAGAAGATCCATGTAAGAGGGACTGATGAAACTGTGCCTTTCTTGAGTTGGGAAGAAAGGGCATGTTGTGACAATTCTATTGCTTCATTTTTCTAAGCACACTTCTCTGCATTATGAACTTACACTTCTGTTATGATTTTGGATAAAGCTGAAACTTCACAATTAGTTCAAGCTACAGGTCTTACTGTTATTTTTTAGCGTTCCTCTCATTGTTAACTGAAACTTCTGCTGGCTATGCGAATAGGGATGTCCCCACTCACATGGACATTGTGGATGGTGAAAATCATATGGAAGAGAAGCAAAAGAAGAAAAAGAAGAAAGCGAAGAAGAGCAAGGAGACTGAAGTTGGATCAAAATCCAATGAGCTAACTAAAACAGGAGACGAGAGCAAATCAACTTTGGGATCAAAAGAGAAGGAAAATGAATCCAAATCATCTAGAGTGAGAACCTTCCCTAATGGGTTGGTCATTGAGGAGGTGGCAATGGGTAAACCAGATGGTAAAAGAGCTTCACCAGGAAATCAGGTACCGTTTAAAGTCTATTATTTACTTTTTATCTGAGATGGGCCAATTATTTTTTTGACGTATACTATAAATAACATGGGTTTCGATGCAATACGAGGTTATTTCCATGTTTCTGAAGCTAACAAATATGATTGGTCCGATCCCAGGTTAGCGTTCACTACATTGGCAAGCTAAAGAATGGCAAAATATTTGACAGTAACGTTGGAAGAGCACCATTCAAATTCCGTTTAGGTAAAATTTTGGGTTATGGGGCAGATAACATTCAAACATTGCAAGTCCAAATCATAACTTAATTGTTGTTGTTACGTTACAGGTGTGGGACAGGTTATAAAGGGATGGGATGTCGGGGTTAATGGTAATCATTTGGATGCCCTAAACTCTGGTTTTTGTGTTTATAACTCTTTTCAAGTTCCAAACTTTGATTTTGGTTGAATCCTCCTCATTCCTCAGGTATGCGAATTGGGGATAAAAGAAGATTGACAATTCCTCCATCAATGGGGTACGTAATCTAATATTCACCTATAATTTTGGCATGAAATCACACTTTTTTTTTTCTTTTTTGTTTCTGAAAAGATTGAAGATGTTGGATGCAGTTATGGAGCTGCAGGTGCGGGTGGGAAGATTCCGCCGAATTCGTGGCTTACTTTTGATGTTGAATTGGTTGGCGTTCGCTGAATTCGACTGCTTCTGCTTCTATAATATTAAGACGGTCTTCTGATTGAAAATTTTGTTTCTATTCATCACTTCTGTTGATCCCAATTTTGTATTTTATCTAATATCACCAAAACGTGATTTTGGATCAACGAGGGGAACTTTTTCAACTTACATATATCTAGTTGGTTAAATTATGAGTTTTGATCATAAACTTTTAAATTTGTTTTTAATAGAGTTGCTTTTAATAGAATTTTAAACTCTTAATTTTGTGTCTAATATATCTTTCAATTTTTAATTTGTCTAATAATTTTTTAATATATTTGATTCTATGTGTCTAATAATTTTTTAATATATTTGATCTTTTTTAGAATTAACCTGTCTATTGGACTTGAAGTTGAACTTTTTATCTAACAATATCTTCAATTTTTAATTTTTAATTTTGTGTCTATTAAGGTGGTGAATTTAATAAAAGGTTGATTAGGTGGTCAATAACCTCTAAAATACGAACTAATAAATTAGAGGCTTATTAAATACATTTAAAATTATGGTATCAAATTATAAATTTGTCTTATCATAACTTATTTAAAATGTCAATTTGTTTTATCATAACTTATTTAAATTGGTTCTCTCGTTTTGTTAGTCTCAACTTGATTCAATTCAATTTTAAAATTAAACCAATTGGTTCAATTTTTTTGATTTTTTATTCAATTTCAATCGACTTTCGGGGCATTAATTTTTACTAATTTTTTAGAAAGTCATCTTGATATTGAATTGGGATTTCTAACTACATAAGTTTGCTTGCTTTAATTTAAAATCTAAGACAGATCAACATACGTAGACCCAAGTTAGATTACTATATTCATTAAACTTTGTACATGATGAATGTAATAATTCTTTAGATTAAGACTCACATTTAAATATCAAATAACAAATTGGCACAAAAAGAAGTGAATATTTTTATTTTTTTGAAAATGGCACAAAAAGAAGTGAATTATTTATACAAACTTAGCACATGAAGTCGATTAAGCTAGCTATAATATAAAGTTATTATTGGATTGCCGTGCCAAAACACACTACACAAATCCTACAACTATCAATAAACGTTGGCTGTCCAAATTTAAAGCACCTGAATTTCCAAACATCCATAGCCATCGAGCATCAAATTCCTGCAAAGAAATGGTCCTAAGAACAATCACACATAGGGAGAGCTAGTTTAGTTTTTGCCCACTTTAGAAAACTGGACCAAACTAGTTCAGTTCGGTTTGGCTAGAGTCGAACTCAATTTCTTGATTTTTTTGATTTTCTGCCCACCCCAGAAAGTTCAATATTCTAGAACTATTTTGCTACACCTCCAGTCCAAAATAGAAGATTTTCTTCCAACAATGGAGGAAAAAATAAATAAGCAGCTAAAAGATCAAGCTTATTTGCATTTGGAGTAAAAGGTGATGATTGAGATTAGCTCTAGTCCGAGATAATAAGAGCTTAAAGCGCAATCACATCACTCCCTACTACCAGTAAAAGCTCCTATCATATGCTGCTTTCTCATGATTTAAACCTCAGTAAGGCTCCACTGGTGATCTGAATTTTGATCCAGCATAAATTGCAGCTGGTCCCAGCTCTTCTTCTATCCTAAGGAGCTGCAAGGGTAAAAATAAATCAGGTGAGTGTGTTGCAAGCAGCCAAATTTGATTGCATGGATGTTGGAAAAACTAAGATCACGGAAGATGAAAAAAAATAAAGGGGCAATGGATGTTCAGATATCATAAAAATCATTTTCAGTTGCAGCTCGTGTTATTCTACTGATGATGATTAAAAAATTCAAATGGTCTTGCCTACTATCAGGCTAAACTTCATTAGCAAGAGGCAAAAGCTTTAACATATAGTACTCACTTGGTTATATTTGGCTAGGCGCTCAGATCTGCAAGGTGCACCAGTCTTGATCTGACCCTGTTTCACAAATTGCGGAAATAATTCGTCAAATGATGGTCTAAGAGTTGAAGACAATCTAAAAAACTCAATATACACACAAACATGGACTTACAATTTCTTTTTAATAAATATTACTACAATTGATTACTATTTTTGGAAACAAAGAAATCTTATTTGAATGTATTGTGATACTACTAATTGGAGAAAGGTAAAACCATAAAAGATCAAGTAGCTACTTTCTAGTTTACCAAGGTAGCAGGCCTACATGTTGGATTAAATTCTAAAAGCAACCTTATAAATAACAAACTCAAGTCTAGCTCAACTAGTTCAGACATATATCATCGACTAAAAAGTTGAGGTTCGAATCCCCAAGTTAAAAAAAAAAAGTTCATTGTTCACATAACAAAAGCAATACGAGGCACACATATATATCAATATTAATTCTTATAACAAGTTAATAGGAAATATTGCATCTTCCACAAATGGGGGGATTGTTAACACTTACTGTCGCCAAACCAACTGAAAGGTCTGCAATGAAGGTATCCTCAGTTTCCCCACTAAAATTGCCCAAAAAAGAGAAAAAATATTAATCAGTAATACATGGAAGTCCGGGGGGAAGAGATTATTCCATGCAGTTACAGAAAAGGAAAGAAGGGCAGATGGCTATGAAAATGAAGAGTGGCGTACCTTCTATGGCTTGCCATAACACCCCAACCAGCGTGCTTAGACATCTTGACAGCTTCAATACTTTCAGTCACAGAACCAATTTGATTTACCTTATAAAGAAAAAAAAGGACTCATAAGAAATTAAAATATAATAAATCTACTGCAAATTACTTGAGGGCTAAGACATGGTAATAATTAACAAATAGATAGCTTCAAAAAGAAAGTTTAACAAATAAGAAGAGGAAAAAAAGGTGGAGTGATTACCTTCAAGAGAAGGGAATTACACGTCTTCTCCTTGATGGCTTTATCTACACGCTGCAATTGTCACAACATGATAATAATGTCAGAAGGCTGCTTCAAAAAATATAAATATACTGTACATGATGATTAAAACACTAAGACCTTTGGGTTGGTGACCAAGAGATCGTCTCCGACTATCTGAACTTGCTGACCAATTTCACTAGTCAGCTTCGCATAATGCTCCCAGTCATCCTGATCAAATGGATCTTCAATAGACACAACAGGATAATCTGTCACAAATGACTTGTAAACATTCTTCAAGCTGTCTCCAGAAATTTTTTCTGATCCGTCATTGTGCTGCAGCAAAATTTTTCATCAGGCCAATATGTAACCAAAAAACACATCAATCAAGAGTAGCCAAGAGTCAAATACCTCTTCCTTAAAATTCAGGTCATAGGTCTTGTCCTTGCTATCATAAAATTCTGAAGCAGCAACATCCATCCCTATGACAACCTAGAAGTGATAAAAGAATATATCAAGACAATAGACTCGGTCCTGTTTAGCATTGAAAATATATATATATATATATATATATATATATATATATGTAATATATATGTACGTATGTATATAATATATATGTATGTATGTATAAATAAGACAACATTCAGTAAGGCAAAAGAAAAATAAAATGAAAAAAAGACAAACAAAACAAAAGGAGAGCACCTTTCCAGTGTATCCTGCTTTCGCTATAGCTATCTTCAAGAGTTCAAGGCCCTCCTTGTTTTCCTGAAATTTATTTCAAACTATAATAACCACTTTGTAGCGAGTATAATGAAAGAAGAACATAAGTGAGCAGGAATAGTGGAGAAGAAAACTATCTGACATAGAATCTGCAATCTCATCCAAACACGAACCTTTCCCTCCGACCATAAAGGAAAAGAGGAAAGGACTAAAGGAAGAGAAAAACATCAACAGCCGCATACTCATTGACAACTCCAAATTCAAAATTAACAAGTAGGCTAAGTGTTTCCAAGACCTGAATATTAGGGGCAAAACCACCTTCATCACCAACATTAGTAGCATCTTGTCCATACTTCTTTTTAATTACAGCCTGAAAAGCAAAAGGACAGAAATATGTTGAAGCAACAACCGCCTTGTATTACTAAATTTAGAAGACAGGGGCGGGGGGATTCCAAACAACCTTGAGGTGATGGTAGACTTCCACACCCATTTTCATGGCTTCCTTGAAAGAAGATGCTCCAACAGGGAGAATCATAAATTCCTACATGCCAGGAAAATAACATAAACTTCCAAAGTAAAGCACCTAATGAATCAAAAAGGAAAAATATATGAAAATCATATTACCTGCATGGCTAGTTTATTGCCTGCATGGGAACCTCCATTAATGACATTGAATGCAGGCACTGGCAGAACCAACTTCTTATTCCCAGCAAGCTTGGCAATGTGCTAGAAGTTACAAGAAAGACATGTGACAATATAAGATAGTACAAATTCAAATGAATAATACCCTCTCCAAAAACCACGTAAGACTACAAATACCTTATAGAGGGGGATCTTGTTCACTGCAGCACCTGCTTTACAAATAGCAAGTGACACTGCCAGTATAGCATTTGCTCCAAGCTACAAAAATAAAGAGGGAAACTCCCCCGTTATAATAAGTTAGTATAACCGTGGATAGATCTACCTTCATAAGAATAAATTCTAGGTGGGAGAAAAAAATTTCAACATACCTTTTGTTTGCACCAACCCCATTCATTAACGGTCCCATCAAGTTTCTGTACCATAAAATTGTCCAGTTCTGTCTGCTCTCTTGGGTCCTATGAAACGCCATGAAAGATTGAATGAACTATAAGCATAAAAACTTCACTCATATTCACTGACAGTAGAAAAAGACAGTAATTAAATCAAGGATTTTACCTTGCCAATTAAAGCAGGTCCAATGATTGAGTTTACATTGTCCACAGCCTAAATCACAGATTTCAAGTCATGCAATCATATAAGTTAACTTCAGAAAAAAGAACACAAACACACACTACTATAGTAGAAAAACTTTCCTAAAATATCCGATGCTCCAAAGTTTAATAAACATGCCTAGAAGATATTCAAGGGGCAGCAAAAAAAGCATACACACCTTAAGTACACCCTTTCCAAGGTAGTCAGAACCACCATCTCTCAGCTCAAGAGCTTCATAGATACCTTCAGTGGACAAAATATGGTTAAAAAATATAAAATATAAACGTACTATTTACACCTTTTTTGCACAGGATAGTCGTACAACTATATAAATGGGTACATGGGACAATCATGAAGTGTATAAATTATACATGCCTGGATATATATAGTACGTACGTGCAGATGTGAAATGATACCCTGTTTTCATAATTCACCTTTTCCTTCTACCACTTTTTATTGTTTAATCACCTTGAATGCGATGACCAAATTTCCAAATAATCTCATTGGACCACTTTTGACTCTGCAATATTCTTTGTGGGGAAACTTGTATTATTGGTATATGGTTACCATTGTTTGAAGTTGAACTCACAACCTCAAAGATGTCTATATTTACAGCTTGCCACTTTGATTAACGTATTTTTGTAAGCATACTTATTCAGAAGTTAGAAGACGTTTCAAAGAATTCCGAGAAAAATTTAATGGTTGCCCTCTCGAAAGTTCTGCATATGATAAGTACAATACAATTTACTAAGTTTCCTAGCCTCTATTTTTATTACAGAATTACATGTAGATAACACCTAAGAAACTCCCAAAAGATATAAAACGGGGAGGTTGAAGATCGTATGGAAACATCATCAGCGCTCCACGCTTCCAAACTTCACCTACCGTGCATTCGTCATTTACATGAAGAAATAATGAACCATGAATTATTACATTCATTCAAGTAGATAACCAAACACTATTGATTTACCGGTTGATGCACCGCTCGGAACAGCAGCCCTGGCCAGTGTTCCATCGGTCAGAGTTATATCAACCTGAAACCAAATTTTCATCAATAAAACAAAGAAAAACCAAACAAGAATTTGCAATCGCGATCCCACTGTAAGACACTTACGCCAAGGAATCTATACGTAAACGGCCAGTTAAACTATTCGATAACCGCAATATGTTCACTGTCTATATACTCCCACATTTCTCAGAAAACAAACACAAAATAACCAACGTCAAACTAAAAACGATTCCAGTGAGACATTTTCGACGAATAGGATAGCTGTAGTGGCAGAAAAAACTCACTTCGACAGTAGGATTTCCACGACTATCGAATATTTGACGGGCTTTGACGATCTTGATTGTGGCCATTTTGAGTTCTAATTTTCTCTTTCGTTTCGCGTTTCTTTCTCCAAGATTTTCCCGAGAAAATTACGACAATGGCGCGCAATGAGAGGATACAAATAGACTAGAGTCGTGCGTGGCGACAAATGCGGCCGTAAAGCATATCATTACCGTTGATTAGGTAAACGTAGGGATGATGTGGACGGCCGAGATTTCTTTTCCGAACTGAAGCTTTTGGCACGTGCCTTACTTACAGAGGAAGATTGGAACGCATCGATCATCTAATGGATGTTTTACATTATTCAACCTCTCAAATTTAAAATATTTGATAAAGAAAAAAGTTATTTTATTTTAGTCATTATCATTAAATTTTATAAACCATTTACAGGAAAATTTGAAACCACCACAGATTCACGTGACGACCAATGTCGATAGGAAACTTTGAAATGCTAAGATAAAATTCAAAAGATTTTCAAATATCAAAATAAAATACATAGAGAAGTTCATAGATGAAAATAATATTTAAACATTTACTTTATTAGATAATATTTGAAATTGAAGTTATCAAGAAAAAATAATTTTGTTATTTGATAAAATTTATCCACCATTAAGCGAGAATAAATTTGATTTGTGTTATCTATAATTTCTTAAAACTGTAAAAATATAGAGAAAATTTTCCTTTATAAGTAATCCCTAGTTTGATGTACCTTCAAAAGTGCTACTGAAGTTGATCTTCAAATGATCTCAATCAATACGACAATTCTAATACAGAAAGCACATGGAATGAAAGTGGAAAACAATGTTTCTCAAGTCTTTTACAAATCTAGAAGTTTTTTTGTTACTACCAAAGTTGAGAGTGAATTTTCTAAAGCTGCTATGGTCGGGGCTCTCACTCATGTTACCTGTTTTGATGACTCTATTATCTTGCTCACCCTATTAACTAGCCAGTAGCAACCATGGAAATTCATTCATTTGAGCCTGTAAAAGGACACTTGATAGCAAGAATCAGAAAGAAGCCTAATGGACTCCATGGCACCTATTACCTAATGGAAAAGAGCACAAGATTACGTGAGGACCCAAATAATTTGTTGATCACCAGCCAGAGAGGGCTTAAATCGGTGTCGAAATGGGTCGAGTTGAGTTAGGCACTACGAAATCTACGGAGAAGAATGACGAAAACTACTTTGAAGCGAAAGAAACCTCACAGTTCGATTGACTTTGTGTTTTGGGTTCTTTGTCAGGCAAAGGTAAGTTGTCAGTGGAGGATAATTTGAAGCCTGTGACTGGGTTTGGTGACAGTGAGTTATGTTCTTGGTAGGACGGTGTCGTGAGAACGGGCTTGACACCACCGCCGTACATCGCCTTCGTCTCTTCACCAGTGATGGTGTTGATGGGAGGAAAGAAAATGGTTGTGGATTCGTTCCTCGGCTTCTTTGGCTTCTGTTCTTGCTGGTGACCCGGAAGGAAACTACCAACCACAACCTGGTAAAACGGTCCAGGATTTATATCATTCATCAGGGAATTATCAGAACACAATCAACCGTTACAACCAAAATCCAATGATCTGTAAAAACAAGCTGAAAGAGAGAGAGAGAGAGAGAGAGAGAGAGAGAGAGAGAGAGAGAGAGAGATTTGTCCTACTTGCACAGGACCAGCTGCTACCAACAAACCAGCTAGTCCTCCGCCCACAACTCGACCATCTTGACCTGCCAGCGAGACACTCATCCCACCACATCTGCTCTTCGTACCTCCATTCTGTGTCGGCATAAACGATCCAGTCAATGAGAGTATTTCAAAACGACCCTGCCAAAACAAGTACAAAAGCCAGATTAGTAAAAAAGGGTGAAGTCGTTTAAATGTTACGTTTATGAAGGCAAATCAATTTGGATTGTATGAAGATAACGAGATATTCAACATCACCACTCAGGCAAGAGAACTAACAACATTAGCATATAATAAAAGAGAGATCTGCTTGTAACTGCCTCCTATTCATGTCAACAGTAAATCTTTCCTGAAAATGCTGATAGAACAAGGGAAAAAACGACGACGGAATTTCGTGGCGTTCAGTATTCATGTAGACGTAACCTGAACAAATAAAAGACTCGTGTACAGGACACAGTAATCATGTCCAAAAACATCCGGCCTACATTAGAGCTTAAATGGCCGATAAAAACTTAAAACAAAAACCCAAGACCAGTAATCTTACAGGCGAAATGTTCAGGTATACATAAATATCTTCACAAGACATGGTCATACCTCATACGTTAAGGTACCTCCAGAAGAAGTTGCCTGTCGAAGTGTAACATTTGAAATCGTGCCATTTGCAGAAAGAATACAAATAGCTCGGGATTCTTGCTGAGAGAAAGACATGACCTTCATCGTAATGTCCTAATACAATAAAAAAGGGGATAGAAAATGCAGTAATCAGCTTGGTCTTGGGTGCAAGAAATTTCTGTACAAAGGATTGTATTCGAATTCCATTTTTTTATGCAAGTAATTGGAGAGCCTTTTCCAACTCCTTGGCTTGCACTAAATAGTTGGTTTCTATATACTTCTCACGGCTAATTCCATAATAAAAAGAGAGACTGAAACCTAATCTAAGTGAATTATCGTATAGCACCAATTGAAAAGCAGAAAAGATTTGGTTTACAAATAGCTGAAGCATACCTCTCCAGCATTGACAGTGATCACATGGGGAGTAAAATTGGCACCAACAGAGTATGCAAGTCTCGGACCTGCAAAAAGGATTCCAGAAAGTAAATGAGAAAAAAGTGCTACTTCGACATTAAAAAGATTGAATAATCACGCCAAAATATAGCAGTCTAATTCTCGGCCGAATTCTTTAAATTCTAAATCAGTAAATGTATCACATAATAAGTGCAATAAAATTATGTCACATGGACCTACAAATTCCTGGTGAAACCTATCATCCTGATGAGGCATTAAATTGGTGAGGACCAGAGTTTACTCGCTTTTAATACCTGTGTCTAAGTGGGCATATTAGATAAAAACCATTAAATGGTTTACAAAAAGATACAAAAGTCTGCCTTTTGGTCTTTCCTTATAGGGTTTAAGAGAAGTAACTTCAAAACAAGTGGCAAAAATCTATCAGAATTCAGAAGTAATTAGTTTGCAAAATGAGACGAAATCCGCTTCCACGATGAAAAATATTTCGGGATTTCCAAGTTTTGTATAGACAAAGAAACTCTATACTTTCATACACGAAAATCATTCAAATTTGTGTAAAAGAAATCCAGCAGCTAAACAAAAACTTCTATAACATATACGATAGATCATAATGATCATCAATCACTATATAGACATCTAAAAAAATCTACCTAAGAAAGCAAGCACCCCAGAATGTAAATAGTTTTCTTTTT
>NW_019104504.1:984411-1000122 GCF_001995035.1 Momordica charantia
CGCCATCACTTTAGGCTCGTCGGTTGCTTTTAGGGTTTCTGTTGTTGGGGCTAACTGGAAGCTCCCTAGGGCTTCATCATTCGTTACTGCGAACCCAGAAACTCCGGTAACTTTCTCCTCCATAGCTACAGCTCGCAGAAACAAGTGAACTACTCAGAAACTTAAAACCCTACAATTTAAGACCTCGGAACTTTTTGTTTAAAAAATTCCCTAAATAGGATGAGCTTCGAGGTGGGAGCTGGTAGAAGAACAAAGAGAGAGCGGAAATTTCAATTAAAATTGAAGCTGAAATGGCTGCCTCAATTCGCAAACACAAGACTCAGAAATCCAACACTCAAGTTTTGAAGTGCTACAAGATGAACGCAAGAAGTTTTGTTTTGCACTGTAGTGAACACAGTTCTGAAGCTTGATCTTCCGCCATTGCAGTCACTGTGCAGAGCTTCAATGGTGAAGATGAAATTCCGGAAAAAAAATTTTTTTGCAAGAAATTGCAAAAATTACGGAGAAATAATAAAACAAAATCTTGTCTTTGAATACAGAAATCATGAATTTTTCGGTTGCAGGAAAAGCAAGAGAAATAAATAAACTGTGAAAATTAATAAAAGGGAGAAATAAAAGTAAAATGGAAATATAAATTAATTAAATATGGTGAAAATTTTAAAAAAATATGCAATATTTTATTGTATAATACAAAGAATAAATTTTGGTTAATAAAATGGTTCACGTCCGTCTTGGAAATTTAATAAAGGCAATTTTAATAAATGGCAAAGCAACCAAAATTGAAGGTTAAAAGAATTAAAAAGAAAAGTTGTCCAAAACAAAAAACTTTTTTTTTTACTTTAAAATAACATTAATTTGTTTAAAGGAAAAATAAATAAATAAATTCAAAGCTGTAAAGCTAACATTGGAGCAATGCCATTTTCCCACCTACTGACAAGTTCTCTGTCTTTTCAGTTTTCTTAAGGTTGACCATTGGAAATTTATCTTATATGTGTCTTGCTGCCGTATCGAATTTACTATGTCTCAATTTTATATAGATATTAATGAAAATTTTTATTGATAAAAATATTTATATTATAAGAATAGTTCTTACAATATTATAAACACAAAAAAAAAAGTTAACAAACATTTAAATTAGTACATAAACATTTTATTATATTTAAATAATTAAATTAGTACATAAACATTTTATTATATTTAAATAAATTAAAAATTATTAATAGTATAATCATATTACTAATATTTTGTTGATTTTTCTCCATTATAAATGTTGATTAAACTCTCGTGTCGATTTCAAACTCATGAACGTATATAACTGTGATAGAAATATTGAAATGTCATGAAAATATAATACCTAACCTACATTACTAATAGACCTATTTATAGTACATACATAATGCAACGGAGAACACAAATTATATATAGCATTTATAATATTTATATTTAGTCACTAATTTTTGCAAATTCTCCATTTCTTAAAAAGAATTGTCAAAACACAATATTATATAATAGCATGTACAAGATTTCTTGTGAAGATACAAACATGTAGTTATGTTTGAAATTGAATTTTGTTGTGTAAAAATCTGAAAATATTTATAAGATGGGACAAGACAAAGGACATTTTTTGTCAAAGATAATGCTGTCCGGTCCTGTCCCTTCTCATCGACTCCTGGAAGCTTGAAATTACGCCGCTGTCCCTTTCACAATTGCGACAAAGATCCTCACAAATGAGTGGAATTCAACTGATAACTGAAAGCAAATCTTAACCCTTCACAATACTGGGTTTATGTACACAAATCAAGTAAAGCCAAATTACAAACTGACTTTGAAAGGAGGAGGAAACAAGAAACAAGAAATTTCAATTCTTTGAAAGAAAAGTGAAAGTTTGTATTGTATCAAACTTGTATGATTGACTTGACGTGCAGCAGTTTTGGAAGAACAAACCCAGCTCTTCTTTCCTCGAAAGAATATTCAATGACTTCAAGAACATCTTCATTAATGCGAGGCGGCGGCCGCAACAGAGCCGGGGTCACGGCCGTCTGCATCGGAACCGACACGGTGAAAGGTGTGGATGGCACCGGGATAGGCATTACCTTCGGCGTCTTGATCTCTTCTTCTGAAATAGAAGTTGTCTTTATAGGAGTTTTGGATGACATATTTAGTTTCTGCAACTTCTCGCCAAGATCGTTCAACGAATTCGTCGAGTTCGGGAAAAGCGTGGCGGCGGGTGTGGTAGGAATGGGAGCAAACGGCTTTCTGACCACCATTGGTGATTCTGCTTCACCAGCATTGGCACCTAATGAATGCTTCTTTACGGGGAGGCCAGCAACATCCAAGCCTCTCCTTCCTTGAAAACGGCATGGGAATTTAGCCACTCAGAAAAGAAACAAGATGTTATAGGATGATTTACATATAGGAAGAAAAGTCATACCAGCTGATAAACCTTCCACAAATCCCTCATCAAGGTGAAAATTCTGGTTGCTTTGGTGTCCCCTGTCACTTTTTCTTGCGGGTCGGAGGCCTTTATGAGGATCGGGCTTAGGAGTTTGAAGCATTGCTCCTCCAAGGGAAAATCGCCTGCTGCCTGCACCACCAGCACCGCCAGTAGACATTCTAGGACCTTTTTTCACACTCTGAGGCTTCGATGGGCTAGGTTTTGACCCATAAAGTGCCTCCTGTTCTGCCATTAGTTGCCCCTGGAGTTTCTTCTGGTCCTGAAGTGTTGTAAAATTGAAATGACAGCAATCAAGAAGGATGCATTTTAAACATGGAAGTGTCCAAAAAGCAGGTAAATTTCAAATATCATAGTCAGTACCCGCTGCCTTCGGAGTTCTTGCTCTTTCTCTTGTCTTAAAATTGTGTACTCTTCAAGCATTGAGAGAAGTCGAACCTATATATTTGAGATGACAATTAATGGCACTCTAAATCAGGAAATGGCAGGAAAACCCGTTCATTAACAAAGCACATAGAGATCAAAATGAAGTACTTACGCCATCATAGGTGAATTCGATGCCTCTTTCTTCTTCCCATGACATGGTTTTTGTTGTCAATGCATTAACCATTCCTGTAAGGATTTTATCAATAAGATACAAGAAAACTTACTTAAGAGAAGCAAATTACAGTCAACAGACATGTTTTGTTCATACAATTAGTGGTTTACAATTACCAAATAGTACCGGATAATCAATTTCTTTGACCTGCCAGTGTCAGACTCATTGATGCAACAAGCATGTTGTAAATTGTAATCATCAGTAGAATTATATTATAATCTCCTTTGGTTTACAGTTCTTAACCATATAATTTAGCAACTTTGTAGACATAAGTCTACTCTTCTACTTCCATCGCTCAAGAAATCTTACACTTCTATTTTGCCAATTATCTCATTGAGTTAAAAAGTGAACTCTTATAAATTATAAACAACAGTTTCAATGTACAAAAACCGAGAGAGTATTTACCTGGAAGTTTATTAACCAATGCCCGAGCTTTTTCAGCACGTTTAAGAGTAAGATGAGCTCCTCTTCCTGCATTGTACCTGTTTTCATCCTGAACAAGTATAAAAAAAAATGAAAACTAAGGATGGTAGCGTTTATGCATATGTATGCATATAGATGAGTGTGTGTGTATTTTTTGGGCAAGGATAGAATAATGAGAAAGTTTAAAGAGACCCTGTTGTACTCCTCAAGCCAGCACTCCTCTTCACATGCAGCCAACCATTTCTCCACTTTCTCAAGAATTTCTTTCCTGACAAAAGCTTCTTCTTTGACCTTAAGAATTTGACTTTCAATTTGTTCAAGGACACAAGCAGGGTCCAAAGCTCCTGCATTAGAAAGATAAATGCACAGAATAAGAATGGAATGCAAAAAATCATTAATAAAAAGGTAGGAGAACAGAATTGATGGTTGTAATATACCACAATCTATTGCATCAATAACATATTCAATAGCGGAATCTTCTGCTGGGACCATATGAAGCTTCCTACACATCTCCTCTAGCTCCAACCTCTTCTTTAGAACAAGTTCTTTCATTCTGCTTGACTTCAACTCTTCTAATCTGGAAACTTCTGCTTCAACCTGCAAGACATATATGAACAGATAATTTGGAAGAGTCTCTATGAATCTATAATGAGGCAGGGGCGTATCTTGATGGGTTGTCCTTTATTAATCTTAAATAACGTACTTTTGTTCTTCGGTGAATACAGAGCCTCCAAAAAAAAAAAAAACAGAGACTGAAATCTTCACTATTCAAAATCACTCACATGTGTGATAACGTCAGCAGAGAGAGCATTAGGTTCAATTATTTCATCTTCTGAAGCAGCTACGTTACAAGTTATATTTTGAAACATCTGTTGGTCCTCAGCTGGAGTATCCATTAGTTTCCACAGCTCGAACATTGCACATACAAGATCTTGAAGCTGCATCAACAAAATGTTACTGTAGGTACAATACTGCTAATAATTTGAAGGCCAGAGAGAGAAACATTGAGCCATTACCTTCTGCATTCTTTGTAATTTGATCTCTCGCAGTTTTTCAATCATTCCAGCCAACTGCTCTATGGTGTTTCTAGTTATATTTTTTGGTCCGTCAAAACCCAAAGTGGGATGAACTTCGATAGCTATCTGCTTGGAATCCATGCCAAGCACCAAACAAAGTGAATCCAAAGTACACATGTGGCTGTGAACCAGTTTCATTCGATCACTCTATAAAATAAGAAAGAAGTACTTTAATCAGCATGTAGAAAAAGAGAGAGATTTAAAAGGTCAAAAAAGAAAAGCAGATTAATTTAAACAAAGGTAACTAACCTTCTCCTGCCGGAGAACGTGAAGCTGTCTGTTCAATTCTTCAAGCTTCTTCAATGATAAATCAGTTTCATCCAACACTACCTTTGATGAAGAATGTTCATACCCATTTAACTCATCTGAAATCTTTTGTATCGCTTCTAGGACTTCTAGAAACTGATTTCTTCTCTCGGATTTCCGCTTCCGCATTTCTTCTAGTTGTGGAAGAATTTGCTCGAGTTCATCTTTCAAGCTAACAGCCTTTTGATCAGACTGGAAGGAGAAAATGACAAACAAGTAACTCCAGCGTTTGAAAAAGTGAATTTAAGTTATTTGGAGGAACAAAGGAAGGTGCTACTCCTCTAACCTGTCTTATATGTACTGGCCGCTCTCCAATTGCAGAACAGATGGCAGCAAGTTGTGCCTCAGAATCAGCAATCGCCTGCCTCAGATGAGCTCTAGAATGGTTTGCTTGATCAACTTTCCTTCTGTAAACCGCTAAACACTCTTGTTCAAGCTCAAGCAACATTCTATCTCTCTCAGTTTCACACTCACCAACTTCATCCCATATTATCTGATATCCAAAAATGTCATTTATAGTTTGATACAAGCGTACAAAATAGATTTACATACGAATTTTAACTGTGCATTAAGCCCAAGGACGAGACTGAAATTCCATACAGACCTGAAGTTCATAAAGTAGTGACCCACAAGTAGTTTCCAGTGGTAGAAGTGGATCATTTTGAGTGACAGACATCTTGAAGAAATTTCACCCGAAGAACAGATGGTGTCTGTCTGTTCTGCTCTAAGTTTTGGTTTGATTATAAAGTAGAGAAAGCAAAGCCAAGCCTGTATATATAAACAACAATTCGAAACACAGTAATGAGATATCAAATTTCAAGAAACCCTAATTGTCTACGGAATCTAGATAATAAAACTTCTTCAATTGAATGATGTTAACACCATCAGAAAAACCCAATTCCCACCCGCATATAACTACACAACTGGCCAGAAAATTTTCCGAGAACAGAAACGGGAGCCATCAAATTGACCAGTCACCGACTACATCTAAAACCTCTTAAATTATCTAGCACATTTGTGATTCGTGCACTCACCGAGTATATGGCAAAAGTTGTGTAGAAATCAGCGAAGTGTGGTGGAAGAGGATCTGAAGAAGAAGCAATCTGCCGAAGAATTCTTAGAGAGAAAATGTAGCGTTGGAAAAGAGTGGTTTTCTCGAAATTTGAACCGTGGAAGAGGGTGATGCGAAAGGACAATTTGAGAGACGTTGAAAGGAAAAGGGACCGTTAAAAGAGCGGATACATATAAATGAAGCCCCAACAAGAATTTGAATTCAAAATTTCGGAGAGGGAAGCCTGATGAGAGAGAAAAGCAAAAGTTCCAATCGCTTTCTTTTATTCTTCTTCCCCGTTCCCTCCTCCCGACAAAATTTCAAATAAAAATTAGATGTGACATTCTTTTAAAATAATAGGTCGGATAAACAAATAACTGTATATAATATATATTAATATTATTGTTAAAAAATCTTGAAAAAAATGACTTGCAGTTTCAGATGTCAATGAAAGTGGTAGTTGAAAATCAATAATAATTTAGATAAAATACTGAGAAAATAGTAGCTAAACAAAAAAAATCCCCAGGGTGTTTGGTGCGTGGTTACACCTCTGTAATCTTAGTTTGAAAGTAGGTCTCGAGGTGTTGTGATGTTTAGAAATAAAAAGTCTACGTTTGAGGTGTAGAAATGTCTAATTTAGAAATAGAAACTTTTTGGAGTATAATATGGAATTGGGTAAGTATTTGACGTAGTAGTTGATTTTTTTCTAAATTATTTTCCTTCATTTTTTTTTTAACTATCCAACTCTTTGTATTCCATTTTGAATTTGTTAATTCCTAATTTATGTATTACCTGCCACAATTTGTTTGTTTTTTTATTTTTATTCTATTCGTCAACCACCACACACTCTATAATTTAAACTCAATCAAACCATTCATAATAAATTAGAACAAAATTTTAATTATATTAAAAAAAAGTTTTTAAAGTCACCAAATGGCTAAGGTAGATATTGTTTAAACTAACATAGTCATGGTGTGAAATAATATCCCACAAAATTACATTAGGAATACATTTACAACATTTAAAAAAAAATGCCATTTTCAAAATTAATTGTTTTTATTATGTGTAGATAAAAAAAATTAAGGAAAATGAATCAGGGCCTTGAGACCCTAATTAGCTACTGTGGGTGACTCTCGCAGACATCGTGAAACCAGTATCAAGAATTATAAAAAAGAAGCATGCTGGAGAAGTGGCAAAACATGCAATGAAGATCAAGAAAAAATGGCGATGATTTTAAGAAGTAAAGCTCTGTCTATACTGTCTATATCACTTCACATTGTCTAGCAGCTTGGGCTATGGAAAAATCAGGGCCTTGAGAAGAGGGCTGGGCCGCATTGACCCCTTTTTTGAGCTCAACAAGTGAAATTAAACTATTTCTTTGGTTTGGCCATGTACTCAGTAATTTATTTGTGTCGTGGAACAGTTCCAACCTACTATTTTTTTTTGTAGAAGATATATGTTTTGATTAATTAAATTAGATTGAACAAATTTTAAGATTCTTATCGAGGCATTTTAAGCAACTTTCTTGCTATCATGTTCTCTCGTACATGATTTGCACATCATTTATATCTTTTGATGGACTAAAAATGTCAATAAATATTAATAACAAAGTTTAATTATGTAAAAAAAAAGTTTAATGTATTTAAAAAGTGTGGAATGTTTATTTATCCATTAAAATAAGTTTTGTGACTTCTTTATTTTCATGATTTTTTTAAAAGAATTTCAACTTACATCAATATTTTATTTTTTTACTTCCATCAAAATTTTTATAAAATTGAAAATTCAATATTTTAATTAAATATTTAAATCCTAGATTCATACATACTAAAAGTTATGAAAATTTTAAAAATAGAAATCTCCTTYTCTTCCACGTGAGACAAATAATTTGAATGCATTGTTTTTATGGATTTTGTATTTCAWACAAGGTAATTCAAATTCATAAAATCGTTAAATATTTTGTTGAATTGGCATAATAATCAGGTTTAATTTAATAATAATAATATTATAATTATTATTTCTAAATAAGCCCCAATTTAACAAGTGAACCAAACACTAATTATTTTAAATAAATTACAGAAAATAATTATACCAAATATTCTCTTAACATATTTTTGGAATAAGCTACAAGTTATTATCTTTTCCTTTTCCTCTTTGTTTTTCTTTTTTCGGAATCTATTTAATTCCTTAAATTATCCAACGCTCGACGAAACAGGCCCTAAGCCGTACCCAAATCGAGAGAGCAAGCAGCTCAGGAAACGCCTTGACCATTAACCAGAGCCAACCAACGCCACCATTGTTGTAACTTGTTTAACTCTTTCTGGAGCTGATTTCAGTCTCTTCTCTACCAAATTTGAGCTTTCCCTAGAGCTTCTAATGGCGGCCACTCGCTTGAACTCTCTTTCGCTTTCACAAGTCCCCTTTTCCCTCGCCACCCAATCCAATTGTTACAATTTAGAACACAAAACTCTATTCCTTCCCGTCAGCCCCCTTTTCGAGCTCAAGCTCGCAATTAAGCGTTCTAATGTCACCCATTCCGTCTCCAAGTTCACCCGCCGCGCCACCACTGCCACTGTGTCCTTTAGCCTCCCGGCTACGTACGAATTCTCTTGCCACTCTTGCTTTAGTTACTGATTCTTTTTCAAGCCCTTAATTTTTATTTTTATTTTTTTAATTCTGATTTTGCAGGAAACCCGAGGGCGTTTCCCCTGACAAACTCCCAAAGTAAGTTTACCCACAAATTTTATCCCATCAGTTGGTGTTAATTGGAGTTGTTGTTGGTTGCCTCCATAATGTGTGTAGATTATTTTGTAATTTAGCTAATCTTTTTGCAATTTGTGATGAAGGGTGGTAAATGGTAATTAGGTTGAACTATGACTTTAGTCCTTATTAATAAGTTTTAAGACTTCAATTTTAGTCTTTGAGGGGTGACCTGTCCGGGAGGTTCGAAATCAATTTTAGGAACTGTGGTTTAAAGGTTGGAATTATTGTGCTTTCGAAACTATTCGCAGATATGTTGAACAATAGCCTAATGTGGCAGATGTGTCACCTCTTACTTGCAGCATATCATAGAATGAATTCTTCTTATCTTTCTCTTTTTGGTTGTACGACTTTTTCCCATCTATCTATATTGATTTTCGAGCATGTCAGTATATCACTGCTGTGAACCATTTGTTATATGACTTTTCCTTTTCAGCACATAGATTGTCGATTAATGAAAAAATGATAGTGGTGTTAATTGAGATGATTGTTTGTTGAATTTGTGATGTATAAGATGGTCAGCTAGAGCAATAAAGTCATTTGCAATGGCAGAATTGGAAGCAAGGAAACTCAAATATCCAAATACCGGAACAGAAGCTTTGCTAATGGGAATTTTAATTGAGGGTTAGTAGCCATTCTATGTCTGGAGATCATTTCTTATTTACATCTATAATTGGATTTGCAAATGCATTCAGCTTAGTTGAATGCATTTAAGTTGCAGAACTATCTGAATCTTGGTCCCTTTTTTTAAACACACTAAAATCAAGATCGTCCTCCAAGGATTCAATATTTGATTATCAATTTCAAAATGTGGCTACATTTCCCCACACCCCTTCCAGCATCATTTCATGATATCTTTCATCGTCATCTGATGTCCCTCGTGCTAAACTACAGTATTGTCTTTGAAAGATTTAATTATGTCAAAAATTCAACATTGAAGCTTATGTTCATGCCAACTTCTGTCAGCTGCTGATACGAGTTGCCTATCTTCAACAGTAGCCTTTGGCCACATGATTTTTTAATATCCTTATGCTGAGTTGCTAACAATATAGATGTTGAAATAAAAAATAAACTAAAGTTGCATATTCCCTGTGATTGCATTGCCTGTGCTTCAATGCTTGATAACTTTTCTTTTCCTTGACATTTATTCCTTCACATTTCTTTCAGGAACCAGCATAGCTGCCAGATTCTTAAGGGCTAATGGAATTACACTGTTCAAAGTAAGAGAAGAAACTGTTAAGCTACTTGGAAAATCCGATATGTACTTCTTCAGCCCAGAGCATCCTCCATTGACCGAACCTGCTCAGAGGGCACTTGATTGGGCTGTTGCGGAGAAGTTAAAGTCAGGTAAGATCATTCTTCTTAATCATGCAGCAAATGTGATTCTTTAACTGACATGAAATTAAGGTGAATGATACTTGAAATTCCTACTGAAACTCGAAGCTGCCGTTGTAAAGAATGGGATGTTAGGATGACAAATTTTTTGACAGCTGGTCAAACCAGATTTTTAGTATTGCCTATTTTCCATGTTCAAACAATGGCCTATTATCAGAGGAAAACGTAAGGGAGGTCATGCGTTTTTTGCCACTGACTCCTTGACAGCTCAAGTGGAAAGGAAGTAAATCAGATAAATTTTCCACGGCTAGGATAGTGAATAAACAATTTACGGATTATGCTTACCACATTAGAATAGTGAATAATTGCTTTCTAGGTATGCTTACGGCTTACTGTTTTTGAAAGACTTTTGAAGCTGTGTTGCGTATAGGCAACAAAGACTTTTTTGCAAAGCATTTGTCTTATCATTTAGTAAGAAGCACCCACTTGCAAAGAAGAATTTCACTATTTCGGTTCATCCTAGTATCTAGTTATTCATGAATCATATACAAATGTGCACAAGTATGTGTAGACTTCTTGATTGTAGATATTGACTAAGATTGATTGTGACATATGTGCATTTTAGTATGTACTTTGCTTGTGGCAGTATTCGTTGATTGAACTCGAGGTGTTGTATGTAGGTGAATCTGGGGAAATAACTACAGGTCATTTGCTTCTTGGTATTTGGTCAGAGGAATCTGCAGGTCGCAAGATCTTGGCCACCCTTGGCTTTGATGATGAGAAGGCGAAAGAGATTGAAAAATCTGTAAGTTTTATGTTATTTTCATCTGGGTTGTAGCACCCTCGGGACTTGATGAGATATTCCACTAATATGTCTTTATTAACAGGTGGACAAGGATGCAACTTTCAGTTATAAGTAGCAGGATCGTGTAGGAAGATGTGATGCGGTTTTCATATTTTCGTGGTTGGAATCCTCACAAGGGAACCCCCAAATGAGATGATACAGTTATTTGCCTGTTTAATCAGCACCAGCCCTTCAACATAATCAGCTTCATTTTGCATTGACTATTGTTCGAACTTGTGGAGTACTGGTATGGTACGCTACATTTCAACGGTCTCAAATTGCTTGCAGGACATAGTTTTGTTAGTGGGGTCGTTCTTTTGGACAAGCAACTAAAGTTGAAAAGGAGTGATCATGATTCACCCCTGCAATTAATACATAAGATTATTAATTTAGTCTTCGCAAGACATGTCCTCGATTCTCTTTTGTTTTTGATATTTAAACTTTTATCTTTTATGCTTCTAAATTGATGGGGTTCCACCTGCCAGAATTCGAATGCTCGTTACATATTCATTCCTCTCACCGGTTTAGGTTCATTCTCAATTCTTTTTAATTTTAATTTTTTTTTTGTCTAAGCATATTCGTTTCGTGAATTTATAGATAATTTGGATTTATGTGGTTCAGATTCTTGCCATTTTAAATATAGAACATGTTCCACTTGTTGATATATTTTCGGATAATGCCCTTATGGGAAGTTCAAAAGGTATTATTTAGGATGTTTAAATTTTAAGCAATATGTGTTTAAGAGAAAGTTATATAGTAATGTAAATTGGAAATAGTGAGTTGAAGTTTGAATAGTGATGGAGAAACTGAGCAATTTGTTAGATCTTATTTGATCAACTATGTGGTAGATATCCATTACAAGGTGTCATGATAAACATTCAATATTTTAAATTTGAATTACCATTTGACTTGGAATATTTTTGTTAAGCTGGGCCCTTTAGAATTGTTCTCATAGATCGGTGCAGTATTGAGTAAGTGGATGTAGATGTAATGATAATGAGTGCATTTTAGATATCCTAATGAACATGATCCCCAATAAGCGTTATCACAGGTTGAAATGAACATTCTAGATAGCCTCTCTCATCTTCTCGGATGAATTTAAGCAGAGAATTTTGATGTCAGTTCTTCTAGTTGTATTTGCTGGTTGATATGATATGATAGCCACGACGAAAGAGACCAACTTTAGTGGACGGATGTAAGAACAGATCCATGTATCAGAAACTACCATTTTTGTCATTTCAAAGCTTCTAAAAGAATTCTGATCCAACCATTAAACGAATGCATTGTTTCTGGTCAGTTTGAAGTCAGTAGCCAAAAATTGAACAGTAACTAGTTTGTCTGCTTAAGACTTCGCATCTAGCCCATTTGGATAAGAACTTGCGACATGAAGCAACCGTACCTTTTTGACTTTGTGTAGGAGTTCTGTTCTGGTGAAAGTTGAGTGAGATTGTTGTTGATGTCCCCCTCCCCGCGTGAAATTATCTGTCATTTCTTCTTTTTTCTGCTCAGATGGGTTTCTTTGCTAGCCTTTTCTTTTATTTTCTTTCTCCTGATCTTGTGATTTCTCATCATATAGCACTAGGGACTAAGAGTCAAAAAGCATATCTACTTAGATCTCATCAGTGAAGCTCAAACATGTCTTGAACTTTCACCGTTGCTCTAAGGTAACCCATTATTACCGTTATAACAATCATAGTTATTTGCATTTCATCTGTGAAGTAACTGCAGTATCATACATACAAGTATCTTGTAATTGATTTTGTTAATATAGCACGAAAGAAGTTGTAGCTATCAAAATCGTCCTACCCCGAGTCTCTCAAACCCCTTAGATTTGATGGATGCCTGTTGAAAGAGAGGGAAAATGAACTATTCTCTGATGACTGAACAGTGAGTATTAGTAGAAGGAAAACTGAGGGTGGAAGAATGTGGAAGTTGAGTAGGACCCTGAAGCACGTGTATGTGGAAGGAAGGGTGAATAATAGTGTACTTAAAATGATAATGGCACACGTGCGCATTAGGTCACCCAAAGTAAAAAAGGGGAAATGCGAAGGCAAAGCATAATCTCATTGGGTATGTTCCTAAAGTGTTTCTTCTTTGGGGCCATTCTCTTTCTGGCCATGTCTTGTAAAAGTGGGGCAAAGCCTCCTCAATTTACGTTCAATAATATATAGCCCCCCCTCTCTTCTTCTCCTCTTCTTTCAAAAGTGTATAGAAATTGTATTTGTAATCTTAGGGTCGAAAGATGCTGTAGTGGGAATCTTAGCAATCCACACTAAGGTCACTATCAAACCCAAAGAGAGGCAAAATGAATGTTGGGTTTGACACGGGATCAAAACATATAGGATTTTCCCCTTCAAAACTCCCACCCTGGAGCCCTTTCCCACCAATGAATTACGAGTTCATATTTGCCTTGTCCAATTCGATGGATCGATTATTGTTGAACCACTATAACAAAGTTTTAGCTAGAACTTGAAAACATACTGGAACGAAAAAGCTATCCCTCTTGTTGCACCATGTAACAGATAAATAAAATAAAAACATAATTATTTCAACTCATTGAATCATGTTTCAATCACATGACCATTTTTGATATTTCACCAAATGGGGTGAAAATGAGAGTGGCATTACTTACAAAATAATGGCAGCATCACCCACAGAGATGGACACTGATGATTAGGGTGATGCACACACATTATTTAAAATTGAAAGCCTCGGGCTTGGCCTGTCAGTTGTCACCCCCACTCAAAATTCCTTAATCATCTTGTCGAAGCATGTCACTGTGTGCAGCGTGCGGGCTCGCCCTGGCCTTCGCCGCTCGCTCCCCACCGCCCTGCCCCCGCCCCGCCTCACCCCATGCCTCCAACTCAATTATTCACCAAAATAACTCTTCAATTATTTATAAAATAATAATTAAAAAAATTGTCCTTTTAGTACTTTAACCAATTTCTATCAAAGTAACTGATTTATTTGAACTTAGAGCATAGCATTTAGTTGTTAAGACATTTTATCTTTATTTGTAGTTAAGAGTCCTCGCTCCGGTCAATTTTAAAAAGTTTTGAATTTGAATTTTCACGCTACATGTTGTATTTAAAAAAATATATATTCTCACATTGTATTTATGATGTAATGTTCTAAAACAATTTATTTATTTTTTTGCAATGGCTTTTTTTAGTTCTAACAAATTTGGGAGTCAAAATTTAACTTTCAATCGGGTAAAAAAACATATATATCTTATCAATACCTATCTCTGTGCTAACCACCAATAAAAGCTATAAAAAATAGAAAATATCTTCTCTTACTTGTCAAAAATTTAAAGGTGGTCAACAAAAAAAAAGTGTTGACCGTAAGCATCTAAGTATTGTTTTGCTAACAAATATCCGAAACATAATATTTAACTAACTTTTTTTTTTCAAATTTATTTTATGAAAACATGTTTGGATATATATTTTAAAGTGGTCTACTCTTGTTTTACTAATATACTTTTTTGATAGGTTCATTTGAATGATTTAAATTATTTTTGAATTTGAAAGTGAGTTCGTAAATAATGATATTTTTTTTTATTACAACATGTGGGGATGAGATATCGAACTCACAATCTCTTGATTGGAGATATATGACAATTATCGCTGAGCTGTGCTCACTTTTAGTCGTAAATAATGACCTTAAATGTACAATACTCTTTATTTTCAAATGCCACCCGTCATAGACTATGCAAAAAAATTGCCATATAGTTCTATAATTGCTTGAAAGTCGGTCAAATATGTGTGTGTATACATATAATTAGTACATTGCATTCGTACAAAAAGACAAGTCAAAACCCAACTTTTATCTGACAAATTTTTAAAAAATGTAATCTAACCAAAGTCCAAGAGCTTTGCAATTTGTTACAAGTCAATTATTACACAACTCAATGAATTAACTAACCATCAAATGAACCAATAAGGACACACAAAATCTCCCATACTTAGAACTTCAAGAGATTTCTTAAAACTAAGTGTGTTAAAAATAATCCATTAAGAAATTTCAACTCTGTAATATAATGAACCAATCACGAAGCGACAAGTGGCCATTTGGCCCACCTCCCAAGTTTGTAGGTTTTCCACAACTACAACACATGGACAAGCATGGGGGGAGGCTTCCTTTGCCCACAATTCTTCAAAGAAATCTCCACAAATTAATGGGAACAAGCTCCCCATTGCTAATATTCATCCCCTCCCTTCCATGTGCACTTCTTGGCTTCAAATCCCATTGCCTCTTCATGTTTCCCAACAAGATTTTCTTCTCCCCAGTTCAAAAGATTTGAGTGAAAAAAAATCTTCGTTAATTCATCATGAATGGTAACACTGTGGCCGTAGTGTGTTAATGATCCCATATCAAAAAGATCACGACACTTCACATAAAGTTTATGTTGGGTTTGTAAAGGGATATGCAAACAAAGTCTCACGTTAGCTAGACAAATGAATGATCCATGATATATAGATGCAGAAAATTAATGAGGTTTTTTTGGATAAAACCAAAAGCAAAGCCGTGAATGCTATGCTCAAAATGGACAATTGAGATTCCATTGTCCTTAACAATTTATAAATACAGGAGTTACTTGATCTCATTATTAAGGATCCCGTAGCATATAATTAACCATATATTATTTATTACAAAAAAAAACATAAAATTCCACTATTCAAACAAACCCAACTTGTTTTTCTTGAGTACTCTCCTTTCTTCTCCATCAAATTTGAATAATAAAATCATGATTCCAAATAATGTAGTATCTGTGTGTGTCTCTCCCAACCACAAAGCTAGGAACTGAAAGCTAACTTCCGCCATTGCTTTAACATTCTTTTACTGAATTAATGCAAAAAGGACATATGG
>NW_019104504.1:1000322-1031830 GCF_001995035.1 Momordica charantia
ACAAGGATATCTTCCACTGTTGTTCCATTGACAGCCAAAAGCTCAACCACAGGTGAAAAAGGAAAACTTTTTAATTAGAATACCATAAGAAGATGATGCTTATGATGAAGCTGCTCATGTCATGTAACCATAACCAAGCAATTAAGCCATTTTCCCACTAACCCATGTGACTATGAATCAAGAGGAACAGTGGGGTGGTGCCCATTTCTTTATTATTCTCTCCATTTTCCTTCTTTCTATGAGTCAACCAAATTAGGAGACCGTACTACTATACTATAATATATACTCCTTCCTTCACATCCCCATATGTTCCCATTTAAATAATCTATCCCCCACCAACTATATTCTCTCTAACATATTAAATTAACATATCTTGGTATCAAATAATTTACTCCTTTTAGATATGTGTTTGTGCAAAAATCTTTACTTTCATCCTCGTAAAATAGCAAGTGTCTGGCATGTTCAGCTTAATGCTCAAGTTTGACGTATGATGATAAATGTAAAAGAATAAAAATTCAATATTTGCATGAAGAATAATAGATATCTGAAATGGTTTTGTGAAAGTTTTCGATGGGTCAAATGATCATATCTTTATTTGATACAAGGGGTTGAAGAGAATTTGATGAATTGATGTGCACGGCCAGCTAGGCTTCTTGATTTGAGCTAGCTTGTGGTAGAGGAATAGTTGTGCGTAGTTGTCATGTGATAGGATAAAGACGTGTCGGGTCTAAGTTAAGATCATGTTTCAAACTAAACATTATATCATGAGTAGAAGAATTTTTAGAAGAATCTCTTTGTTTGAACTATAGCAACAAACATTAATGGTGTTGGATTAATTAAAGATAAGTATGTGAGGCAAATGGACAAATTTTGCCTTACCCTATAATAATGTAGTCCTACTTATGGTTACAGAAAAATCAATTAAATTTTCTCTCATTAAATTTCTGTATGAATGATGTTTTAGATATGACATTACATGAATGGTATGAGAGGTAATAATTAGGGGGGAAAAGAACTAATAATTAATTAAAAAGGGAGTAAAAAAGATGAACAATAATTAAGATGAGTAATACATGAAAATTAACAAAAGAAAGAAGCCAAGCCAATAATGACGTGGCCCTCGGTTTCATTCTCGATTGAAACAGCATCTGAAAAAAAGCTCATCTTGCCGACTTAGAGATAACTATTATTTATTATTTTAATTAAAAAAATAAATTTGAGAAAAACACCCCTAAAAAAAAGAAAAAGAAAAAGGAAAAAAAAGTGATATTATTGTTCCCCCCACGCTCATCCCAAGCGTGTGTTGGTTTTATCCACTACATGACAAAGTAGCCTTTATTTAAAAATTCTGCACGCGCTACCCATGTGACTCTGCAAAAAATTAAAATATATTTATATTTAATAAAGGAACAAAAATTTAGTTACGCTTACGCTTTATATTTATGAATTTTGGTATATAATAATTTTTTAAGGAAAAGTGGAATAAAGGAGTTAATAATCAAGTATTTCTAACAAGTGGTAAAATTAATACTTGTCTAATTTTTTTTTTAATTATTCGAAAACTAAGCAATCAGTCTCCCGTAACAAAACAAACATAACATCCAAAATCCAACAAAAATTAGCTAAAAAAACATTCAATCCCAACTAGAAAAATAAAAAAAGAACATTACATAAATCCAGCTATCAAATTAACATTCACAATAATAGTATCGAAGGCAGAAATCAATTTTATTAAAATAAGAAAATCAACTAATGGGTGATAATAATTTGATTAGACTAAAAATTTAAAGCTAGATTTAACTTGTGGAAAGGAAAAAAAAAACAAAATTTCCTTAACTATATTGAAAAATAAAACTCTTTATCTAATCAAAGCCATCATTCCTAGGTGACTTATTAACATAAAATAATTTATATCGATTGATATATTTCAAAACGAGGGTATTCCTTTAAGAAAAATATTTAGGTGTCCATCGATCCACACCAATCTCTTGTTTATTATGTTAAATTTTTTTAAAATACAAGAAAAATATGGAAAGAAATATTTTATTTATATTTAGAAAAATCAAATAACTATCAAATTATTACTCATGGTTAACATAAAGATAGATACAAATTAGAATTATTATTTATTCGAGTTTTCCTTTGAGATTTGAAGTAGGTACTTATTTAATTCTAAAGTTTCAAAATGAAGTTTAGAATCTACATTTATTTGATCGTTGAAGTTTTAAAATGGATATTTTGGTCCTTGAAATTTAAGAAAGGATTCTTAATGGTCTAGAAAATCTCCTTTTAACCGTTATTGGGAAAAATATATAAATTTGCACTCTCAATTTGATTTAATTTTTTAAATTAAAAAGTTTCCAAGCTTTGCCAACGGGGAAATTCCATAAAGTTTTGTCTATTTTATTTGTATTAATTAATAACTTCAAAGTTCAATCCAATCAAAATCATGAACAATTTGGAAATTAGAAAAATATGCCTCTCTCTCTCTCTCTCTCTCTCTCTCTCTCTCTCTCTCTCTCTCTCTCTATAAGTGGATCTTCTTCATTTTTGTTATTAGTAAGAAGGCACAGTCGCAGCTGTGGAACATAACATAACATAAAATCCCAACCAGCTTCAGCTTTACAACTCCAAATTCCCTCTTCAATTCAATTCAATTATGGCCCTCGAAACTCTCCTAGTGAAGGTCAAGAACGCCGTCTCCAACCGCTTCGACGCCGTTCGGACCTCCTCCACCGCCGCCGCCGCCAACATCAAACCGACGTCGTCGTCGTCTAAGAAGAAATCGGCAAACGTCGGCGTTTTGGCGTTCGAGATCGCCGGCCTGATGTCCAAGCTTCTCCATCTGTGGCAGTCTCTCTCCGACGCCAACATTGTTCGCCTCCGCAACGAATCCGTGTCTCTCGAGGGAGTCCACAAGATCGTCTCTAACGACGACGCTTTCCTCCTCGGCCTCGCCTGCGCCGAAATCACCCAAAATCTCCGACTCCTCGCCAACTCCGTCTCCCGTTTCACCTCCAAGTGCGACGACGCCACTCTCCGCTCCTTTGATCGCTTCTTCCACGACTTTGCCGATTCCGGCCGCGATCTTCATAATTGGGTACGCCTTAAACTCAAATCAAATCCCCGCTATTTTTAAAACTTACATAAATTTTAATCTTTTTATTCACATTCTTAACTCTCTCAATTCTTCTAGTAAAAAAAAAAGGAAAAAACTTTCTCAATTCTTGCCTAGGAAGCTTATATAAATTAAATTTATCCGATCATCGGCTCAAGTTTTTTTAAGTCAGGGAGATCGTGTTTGAACTCTTAAATGACCCGTGTTGAGGTATACTATATAAATTAAATTTATCCCACCGTTAAAAGTTTTTTGAGTTAGCCTTAGTTTTTAACATGGTATTAGAAGGAGATATTGTTTGAACTCTTAAATGGTTACTTCCTCCCAATTTAAATTATAATTTTTGCTTGTTGAATTTTGCTACATTTTTCAATTAAGTCGCAAGGGAAGGATACCGGTATGAGTTAAATTTATCCAACTATTACTTTAAGCGGTAAAAAAAAAAAAGTCACCGTCACCTGTCGTCCAATTATTCTCAAAACCAATTAAAGTAGAGTAGTTCATGTTTATAGGGGGTGCTTAACTTATCACTAAATCTGAAAGCCACGTTATTAGCTGAGGTTAAATTTTGTATATTGTTTTGGATGCATTTATTGATGGATGATACTTTTTTGGTGAACAGACATTGAGCGAGAAAGAAATGGAGTGCAGGAACAAGAGGGTGGAGAGATTAGTCACAGTCACAGCGACTCTCCACAGAGAAATGGACGAGCTTACAATAATGGAAACTGGTTTAAGAAAAGCAGTGGCAAATTTGCAGTCATGTCAACAAGAGATTAGCAATAATCCCTCATTGGAGACCTCACTCAAGGAACAAAAAATCCTCGATCTCCAGCACAAGATTTTGTGGCAAAGGCAAGAAGTTAAATATCTCAAAGAAAAATCCCTATGGAACAGAACTTTCGACACGGCTGTTTCGATTCTAGCAAGGTCAATTTTCACCACTCTAGCAAGAATCAAACTTGTCTTTGGTTTGGCCCAATTCCCATCTTCCCTCCCCCGCTGCCTCTCCGCCTCTGCCGCCGTCCACCCGCTCAAGAACCTGACCGAAACCGGGAAGGATTTTTTGGTGACCAAAAACGCATTCTTCGAGTCCAATTCTAAGCTCCTGAAGCCGCCCCCGTCCACTCTGGGAGCGGCGGGGTTGGCCCTGCATTATGCCAACCTGATCATAGTCATGGATAAGATGATTAAATCACCGCAACTGGTGGGCGTGGACGCTAGAGATGATCTTTACTCGATGCTGCCGAACAGTGTGCGGTCGGCGTTGAGGGGGCGGTTGAGAGGGGTGGGGTTCACGGCGAGCGATCCGTCGCTGGCCGGAGAGTGGAGGGAGGCGTTGGGGAGGATATTGGGGTGGCTGTCGCCGTTGGCACAGAACATGATGAAATGGCAAAGTGAGAGAAGCTTTGAGCAGCAAAATTACAATATGGCGCCAAAGACTAATGTGATGCTTTTGCAGACGCTTTATTTTGCCAACAAAGACAAGACAGAAGCTGCCATTACAGAATTGCTTGTGGGTTTGAATTATATTTGGAGGTTCGAAAGAGAGATGACTGCTAAGGCTTTATTTGCTTGCAACAACTTCATTAGCAGCTGAAGATTTGGGGAAAAACTTAGATTTTTTTTACTTCTAATTTTTGCTTGGAAAATTCTCATCATTGGAAGTGGACAATGATCTTGCCTCTTCAGATCCATGAGCGTTTGTTCTGGCTCTTTAACTCTGCAGATGTATATTGTATATTTTATCATACGAAGTATGTAAATGACATGATGATTTAATATGAGAAATCTAAAGGATGAAGAGGAAAATGATGGGTTTTTCCATTATTATATTATTGTTGGGGCATTCATCTTTCAAGTTTGAGTTTAGTGCCTATTTGATTCTTGGAAACATAACGTTTTAGGCTCCCCTCGTGTATCTCAAAGAGGAGCGAGGGTGAGGGGGTCGAAAAGAGCGAGTATGGTAAGCTCCCAGAGAGGGTGAGGGAAATCGACTATTTGATTCCCAAGTGACTCATGTTGAGCTTAAGATGGAGTAAATTTACACCTTAAACAAAAAAGGAAGAGACTCAATAACGCACTAATAGACACTGAATCGCTTACTAAGCTCTATCTACATTCATTTAATATTATTCGTTGATGACGCCAAAGTGAGCATAGCTCATCAGTAATTGACATATATCTCAAACCAATAGGTTATGAGTTCAGTTTGATCCCCCACCCCTTGATGACTGGATTTTTATGCGATCTTCGTTCTCTTGACTTTATTTTCTACCTAACTAATTGTAGGTGGTTTGCTCTTTTGATAAAAGTGTAAAGAAAAATCTCAAATATTTGAATAGAGATTACATCGTTGGAATGTAAATACACACACGAAAATGTTTAAATTATTGAATGAATGTCACTCAATTATCTAAAACAGTTGAAAAATTAACTTTAAAAAAGAAAAGGAGAAAAATATTATTCATATGAGAATGAGCTGTAAAGGGGAAATTATGATCAAGACATAAGAAGTTGTTAAAATGGGGCCACACTCTCTCTAATGTTTGTAATTTAGTTAATGGAAGCTCTCAAATCCATTAATCATCACATAATTGGCCTTTCTTTTCCTTATTATTTATTAATATTTTTCTTAAACCCCACTTCCTCGTTGAGCTGCTAAAGTGATAATATGTCCTTTTTAGTGAACCAATATATTCAATATTCTCATCTTGCATTAAAAGTGAGAAAAAAAATGAATATTCCTAATTTATAAAGTATATATTAATTATGGTCTATGCTAAATATTAATTATTTGATTATTTATAAATTAATCAATCAAAACGAGTATGCAAAGTTTAGTTTAAGATTAAAATTTTAAATTGATATTTTTGCAACTCTCAATTGTTTAAAGTTTGGTTACTAATTGAATATAAAATCTATCGTGAAATTATAAAATATATTGTACCAAAATTTGGATAACATCGGAGATATACATACTCATGGCCAATGGGCCTTGCTCATATTTTAAGCCCTCGGGCCTCAACTGCCACAAAAGCAGCCCATGATAAAAATAAATTATTTTTAAATATGTGATTATTTTTATAATTTCTAAGTTCCCAAAGACAAATCGAATGAAGAAAAAGTTTTCAATAACAAATATGGTATCAATCAATTCGAAAACAATTACACCTTACCATAATATTTAATTGAGAAAATTGGAGATTCGTCCCATTGAAATCATGAAGAGAAAATAGAAGATGTTCTTCAATTAAATTTGAAAAGTAATCAATAAAAAACTATAAAATAATAGTTAAAATTATTCACAGTTTTGAGTTTATAAAGGAAAAAGGAAAGAGAGAATCAGAGCAAAAGATTCTGAAATTTCAACGAAATTTAAACTCTGTGCTGAAGCTTATCTCCCTTGATTTCGACGTTCTGTTTGGCCAATCTCTCTCGCTCGATTAACTTCATATCGACGCCGCATCCATGTTCTTCCCGGAATCTATGTCTCCCGCAAAACAAACCACCACACCGGCAGTTAAACCCTAACAATCCGACCTTCTTGTTGCAGAGGCCGCACCTATTTTTTCTGGCCGGCGCATTCGAATTGGAACTGGAACCGGAACCCCCGGCGGATCCAGACGGAGGAGTTCGATTTCTGACGGAATCTGAGCAGACTTGTTCTTCCAATTTGAGAGAATCTTCAACGTTCTGCCGCCGTTCCGAGATCAGATTTTCTCTGAGAAAAGCAGCGTAGCAGAGGGAGCATAAGTTGCGAGTCTTCGGATTTCCGAAAAAGCCACAGTTGTTAGCGCACAGTGGTGGATCGCCATTGCTGGAATTATCTGAACTTCCGAATCCATCCATTTGCTTCCGATCTTCTTGGTTCTTGTTCTTCTCCAAAAATCAATTTGCGTGGTGAGTTTCACAAATTGCTCTGTAATTTGACCTTCATATGGAGATCGCGATCGCCATTATAATCCGATTGCTAAAAGGCGGTAGGGATTCAACGAGGAATCGCATTTGGATTTATAGGGAAAGAGAGACTTGGGTTGATTTTCATTTTGACTTGGGTAAAAGATCTTTCAAGTAAAGTGGATTTAACTCTTATCTTTGTACTTTTTTAAACCACTTTCAATTTTTGAAATTAAACGCCCTAAGCATTTTCAAAATAAATTAAATCGACTAAAAATCAAATCCAAATATGAGTATATTTTAAAAAGAGAGTTAAATGTTGTTCTTTTAAATTTTCAACTTATTATTATGTTATTCAATAAGAAAATAAATAAATAAAAAGCGAAGTTAGGTTCAATAAAAAATAAATAAATAAAGAGCGAAATTAGGTGAACTCAAAAGTGAAATAAAAAGCAAATTAGGTGTTCTTTGCAACAAAAACCATATCTTTTGTAATATTATTTTTGGATTCGTTCCCTAAAATTATTTTTTTTCTTTTTTAGTTCAACAACACCTATACATACGTGGGTCAGATTCAAACCTTCAACCTTTCTTTAGCAAAATTTAATGTGATATTAATACATCTTACTTGTTATCAATTTTGTGCAAACAAAAAGGTTTAGAGTGTGTCTCGTGGGATATAAAAAAAAAAGAATTCAATAAAAAATATATATTATATATAATATATTATAAAAGCTCTACTTTTGATTTTTCATCTTCCTACTTTCAAATATTATATTTTGTCACTAAACTTGGTATAAAAAATCATATTAATTTGTCATTAATGATTTACAACCCATTTAAAAGTACTATATGTATATATATGTATATTATATATATTTTTTATTTATCCAATATTTTAGATGGTTATGTAGATAGGTTGAAGCCAACATTTCAATTTTTAAAAATAGATTTAGATTTTCTTTGTTAAAACTGTGAACAAAAAGATTGTCAACAACAATAAAAAAAAAATTATACCAAATTTAAGAATTAAATCAAAGCAGTTAAAAGTCTAGAGACTTAAATAAAATGGTTAGAATTTTATTGGTTAAATTAAATAGTAATCAAAATTTAGGAACTAAAATAAGAATTAAACTAATTAAGATTTATTTAAATTGGTAAGTATCTTACATAGAGTCTGATCTTATATTGATTGATCCATTATGACTTGAGATAGTTTTTCAATATCTAAAAGTTAACTTTTAATTTTTCAATATCTAAAAAATTAACTTCTCATTGATTGAGGGTGGGCTTTGCAAATCTTCTGACTCAATCACTTTTCAAAAAAAAAAAAATCATAAAATACTTTCTATAAAAAAAATTAAAATAATCTTAAAAGCGTATTTAGATTGGTTTGAGAGCTCAAATCACTCCAGATATTGTCAAAATCTTGGATGTTTGACACATTAAAATTTTGATTTTAGAAAAGTTTAAAATTATTTTAAATTGATTTTTAGAAGATGGTTTTAGAAAATTAATTATACTTAAATCTATTTTTCCAAAATTACTAACTCTATCCTCACTTCCAAACACACCCTTAATTATATTTTCTTAAAAATGATTTTAGTCCTAAGATAGCTTTTTAAAAGTGACTTGAGTCTTAAGTTAGTTTGGTTGTACTACTTTTAAAATTAATTCTACAATTTTCAAATTAATCATAAAGTGACCTTCATGAAATATTATAAGTTAGTTTGTAATTGATCTCAAATTTAATATTACATGTAATTGTAGTTTGTGATTGACCCTTAAAGTTAAATGTGGGGTGATATCAAATCTTCGATAAGTTAATAACTAAAGTACGTTAATCATGATGGGTGGCTAAGAAAGCAAAAAACATATATCTTTTTTAGTTGAAAATAAAATTTGTTATCAAAACAGATTTCCAATCAATGCCGTATAGACTTTTATTCAAATTACTGAAGAAAGGCTAAAAAGAATTCCTATTTGTTAAATCTTAAAAGAAAGAAAACGAAATTACGTATTAAGATAAAGTTCAACTCAAATAAAAAAGTATCGAGTTCTTGAGAATGGAGATGAACAAAACATAACTATAGAAAAGAACTCTCCATTGAATTTGAATATCCACAATGACAATAAGAGGGAAAATTAATTTACGGTAATATTCTCAAAAGGAAGGAAAAAGAACAAAACTATTTTCAGCAAATTCCTTCGAACTAAACCCTAAATTCCAATTTATCGGCCTTACATTCCACTATTTGCTTCTCCAGAATCTCCCGGCCGATGGCCTTGCGATCGACGCCGCACGAATGCTCTTCTGGATGCCTATGTCTGCCGCAAAACAAACCTCCACACCGGCAGTTGAATCCCAACAATCCGACCTTCTTCTTGCAGATCGTGCACCTATTTTTGGTTTTAGGCGCCGGATTACTCGAACCGGCCTCCGATCCAGAGGTTGCAGAACTAGTACTCTCCGATGCCGATGCCGACGCCGGCGCCGGAGGAGAAGACTCTCTCGTTCCGAAATCTGGTGCTTCGTCGTGAACTCCAACGAGCTCTGCGCCAGGAACGACGTCGTGTGAGCTCTCTCGTCGTCCAGAATCTTCGCCGGTTTCTTTGAGGGAAGCGGCGTAGCAGACGGAGCACAGGTTTCGATTCTTCGGAGTTCCATAAAAGCCACAGTTGTTGGCACACAGTTTTGCATCGCTTGCACTTCCAGATTCAGACATTATCTTCCGATTCCGATCTTCTTCTTCGTGATTCTCAAGTGGATTAGCGCGCTTACTGCTTCGTCCTCGTGTGAGAAATCGCTCAGTCGTTTGAATTTGCTGTATGCTGCAGCTTCACACTCCATTATATAGAGATCGAGTTTAGAATTATAGTACAAAGTTATAGGATTTTAATTCCAAAAGAAATCGGATTCTAAATACTAAATAGAATTGGTCATATAAGTTAACTTCTGATATTTTGTTTTATCTATTTATTTTCTAAATTATGTTTTCTTTTTTCGTCATTATTTAAAAAAAAAAAAGATTGCTAAAGATGTTTTTAGACCTATTTTCAAACCATAGTTTATACTTTATTTAATCAATAATTTTTTATTAATATTAAAATAATATTTATGTTTAAAACTAAAAGGAGTTCAATTAATTTTTCAAAAAAGAAAAAAAAAAGAAGGAATTCAGTTCAACCCCCATCAAAAAGCCCGAGCCCAATTTAAACTCGGCCCAAAATTAAAGTTTATACTTTCTGGACTAAGTTTAGCCCATAACTTAATACAAATTACTATATATTATGTTTTATTATTTTTTAAAAATAATTTCTTTTTTGAAAATTTTGATGGGAGACAATTTACCTACATTACCATACTTAAAAATATAGCAACAAGATAATTTGTAAATATAGCAATTTTTTAAACTTTTTGTAAGCCTATTTAAGCTATTACATAATTCATTATTTACCTTCTCATATCAATCTATCAATGATAGATTGATAGACGTGAATTAGTAATAGATGTCCATCACTAATTGATAATTGGCATCTAAATTTGAGACACTGCAGGAGAAAAAAACTACCACCAATTTCAATGCTATTTTAATACTATATTTTAGGGGTGAAATTATTTCGGGTTAGGTCGGGTCATTTCCGTTTTTTTTTTCCCTCTTCTTCTTCCTCGTCGAAGTTCCACACCTTTGCACCTACAAAATTAGTGATTTTGATTTTGAAACCCACTCCTACAAATATTTCCATTAAAGTACAAAAACCCGCCCCAAAATCTGCTTCTTCTACCGATCTTCTATTCATGAAAGCCCGCAACAGATCTTTTTCTTCCTTAGTTCTTCTTTACATGAAAACCCACAAAAATCAACTTAAGATCTCTCGGATCTTCCAAAAACCCATTTCAAATCTTCTTTTCAAAATCAACTTCCATGAAAATCCAAGAAAACCCACCTCTAATCTTCTACTTCAGATCTTCTTCTTCTTCACCAAAAACGATCTTCATTAAAACATCGCCACCGCGGATCTCCTTTTTGTCGCCGACGCATTTGGAAGGGAGGGAGGTGCATTTGGGACGAGGGAGGGAGGGAAGAACGGCAGCCACAAGGGTTAGGTTTATAAAGGTAGGGTTCGGTTTGATAAGAAATTGGTTTTTATAGAACCGAACCAACATGATATCGATTTTAACCAAACCAAACCGCCTCGATTCGATTCGAGAACTTACGCCTCTACTATATTTAACGGTCAATTATAATCCATTTGGTAACATTTCTGTTTGTTGTTACTTGTTTCACGTTTCCAATTTTTGAAAAAATAAATTTCATACAAAACTTACTTTTTTTTTCAAAAATTTCATACAAAACTTACTTTTTTTTTAATCTAAAATTTTATAGAACAAGTAACAATAAATGGTAATCAAACATGTATCTATTTATTCTTTCAAAAAGAAAAACAAGAACAGTTACTAAATGTAATTCTATATATTTTTTTAATTGAAAAAAAAAAGAAACGAAAAACAAAAACAGAAACATTACCAAACGAGCCCTTTAATTTTCTTTATCCTTAAAAACAGTGCAAATAATTAATCACATGCCCTCTTCATTATGACATTTAGATGTCATCCTCTTGCCTTCCTATAATTCTAAAATTAAAAAAAAAAAATCCAATAATTAATCACATGCACTTTAAACTATCTCTAAACCATCCTATAATCAAGTTATTATAAGTAAGCTAGAAACCCCAACATCTCTTCATACCCCATTTGGATCTCTCTTTTCAGTGCCTCTGCATGGAGTTTTCCGTTCCCCTGCTCCCAATATCACTTTTTGAGCCAACTTTGTGGCACCTTTAGGGGATCTTCAAGGACAAGCACTCAAATTTTAACACTTCTTTTTTACTTTTTATTATTTGCTACTTCCTCCTGGTGTAATTCTCCACCTCCCACCTCCACCCCATGCTAACTTCCTTTGATGGGAGTGGCCATCCTCCCCATCAATGAAATTTCACTTTCCTCTAAAAGAATAAGATATCAGTAAAGTAGAATACTAAGCTAACATTTGGATGCATATATGAGAAACTACAATCCTAAATGTTCAAAGAGGAAGCTAAGAGTCGGATGCGTAGTTTTTCATTATAAATAAAGTAGGTTCAAGTAGTTATCCTGTAAAATGAGTCGGAGTGAAATAATATCATTTAAATGTCTGAGATTCAATACTACGTAACATGTCTACTTTTACTTATGACTTCACATTAAGAACTAAATACGTGTTGTGCTGTGAAAGGCTATCATATTCACCTATGTGTTATATAAGATATGAGAAAATCTAGAGAGAGGAGAAAGGGATAGCGAGAGGTAACCTCGGTAAAATGAAGATTTGAAGCACGGCTTAGGACAACAAATCAAATTCTCCAATTTGGGCAAGCGCAAGAATGACTCCAACCTAAAAGTTGAGATAAAAAACCAGATTAGAAAATCATGAAACTCTGTTCTTAAAAAAAATTCAGTTAATCATGCACGTTGGCTCAAAGGCATCATTAATAAATCTAAGGACTGATAAATAAAAAATCAATGAATTGAGAAATAACTCAAGAAACAGCAAGAACCCTCTTTTTAATGTATAATGAATCAACGGCATGGAAAATTAGACATATGGCCTTACCCAAGCAGACGGCAAGCAAAATGCCACAGCAGCCAGCTAATATAGGTCATTTGTCTGAAATACAGAAAAAATAAACAACAAGGTTACTAGCAGTCCAAAAACAAAGCTAATAAGAGGCCCTGTTTATGAACTCACTTGAGACGACAGTTGCATCATCACCTTTAAAAAATGAGATACCATGGGAAGATAATCCAACTGTAGAAACGTTTTTCTATGCAGTGATAGCCACATGTGCTCACAGGTTATTCACAACATGTGTTTCATCTACATTGTCATTGATGCAGAAAGATCATTACCAATGTTCCAGGCATTAAGTCCTTTGACATACATCTCAGACAAGATTAACTGAGCTTCTTGAAACCTCCCCTCTATCTTAAGACCAGCAATGAGTTGATTGCAAACAGAGGAATTTAATAAAAAATGGTTTTTGAACATCTCTTTATACCATACATATGCCTCGCTGTAATCACCAAGCTCACAAAGTCCCTTAACTAGGATATTGTACGTATCAGCCTTAGGTGTCAACCCTCTCGCCTTCATATCATCAACAAGTTTCCTTACTTCGGTAACCTTACCATCTCTGAAGCATCCTAAAATCAAGTTGTTATAAGTCATCTTGTCTAATTGGACACCTTGATCTACCATCTGTTGGTACAAAGCAAATGCTTTCTGAACATCTTCGTTTTCAATGTAGCAGAAAATCAGGGCATTATAGACAACTCTATCTGGAGCAAGATCCATGTGTAACATTTCATTGAACAGTTTCTCTACTGTATCTAAACCAACCTTGCTACATCCAGAAATTAAAGGATGATACGTCATTAAAGTAGGATGGATGCCTTGCTGTTTCAAAGTTTCATATAACTCAAGACCTCTTTTGGGGTTCCTGGAATTACAATACCCAGAGATAAGGGAGTTGTATGTAATCACATCAGGTTTAAAACCATTGCTTGTAATTTGGTTGACCAATTCTTCTGCTTCAGTTACCCTCCCTTTTTTGCAGAGGCCATTGATGAGTGAATTGTATGTTGCAAGGGTTGGGGTGATCTCCCTATCAACCATTTCATCAAAAATCTTAAAAGCTTCTTGCATTTTCCCTAATGTGCAATTACAATCAATCAACATATTATAAACTTGAGCGTTTGGAGAAACTCCTTTACTATCCATGTCAGCAAAAATTACTTCAGCTTCAACAAATCTACCATCCTTGCACAGACAATTAATGAGAGTTCCATAGCTTACCACATTTGGCTTTACCCCTTTACTTTCCATTTCTTCGAGAACTTGGAAACATCTATCAAAAAGGCTCAACCGTCCATAACAATCAAGAAGGATGTTATACGTTTCAACACTAGGGCAAACTTCCTTCTCTATCATCTTCCTCAACCATTCCTCTGCCTTACCCAACTCTTTACTTTCACAAAATTTATTAATCAATGAATTAAAAGTGATGCAATTGGGTGTTAATCCTTCATTTTCCATTCGTTGAATGGTTGATATAGCACCATCAATATTTCCTTTTCGGCAGTATCCATCCACTAGTACATTATAAATTACCTCATCCGGAACTAATCCACTCATCATTAACTTCACCAGAATCTCCTCTGCCTTTTCAACCTTCCCATCTTTACATAAGCCATTCAACAAAATACAACAAGTATAATTATTTAGTCTCACTCCTTTTTTTATCACTTCTTCATACAGAACCATTGAGGCTTCACCATCACCAGACCTCAAATACCCATCAAAAAGTATGCTATATGTAAATCCATCTGGTGCAAACTTGTAAGCTTCCATCTCCTGCAATATTTTTTTGGCTTCCTCCATCTGCATTTCCTGACAGAGCCCACTTAACAATGAATTGTATGTTACAAGATTAGGTTCCAAATTTGCATGCTTCATCCTCTCCTTCAAAATAAAAGCTTTATCCAATTTTCCCGCCTTACAATATCCATTGATAATTGTATTGTAAGTAACCAAATTAGGGGACACATTTCTATTGATCATTTCATCAAACATCTTCTCTGCATCAATCATCCTCTTCTCTTTGCAAAAGCCAGAAATTAGAACGTTATAAACAAACACAGTAGGACGAACCCCTATCTTCCACATGCAATACACCAAATCACAGGCCTTATTCATCTCCCCTAGTTTTATTGCTGCCTCAACTGCCTTACCATACATGAAACCATCTGGTAGGATACCAGATTCAACAAGTTCAGAAAATAATTCAAGTATCTTTTCAAACTCTTTTGAAGACATCAACAGTTTAAATAGAACACTGAGGGTAGCCACAGTAGGAACAACACCATTTTTCTTCATTGAGGTACATAATTCTATGGCATCATTAAGCATTTTGAGATCCAAAAATGCCATTAACAACATGTTTGAAAATACATGCTTCAAGGATGGAGAATGGACAGAAAAAAGTGCAATCAGATCACAAGGTGATGAGAAAGATGATTTGGAGAGAATGGCAGACTTGATGAGCCTCTTGGCAGCACCTGTACGCTCCTGTTGAAGTAAAATCCGGAGCTTCCGAACTAACTCATGGCCCAAAGGTTCTGGAAGGTTGGAGTGTTGATTTTTGGTGGTGGTCTCCAATGTAACTTCCTGATTGCTAGGAAACTGTTCAATTTGATTGGGGTTGTTCTGGGTAGAATCAGAGCAAAAAGAGTTCGAGGTGGGAATTAATGCAACATGTTGTGTTCTGAATTGTCTAAAGACAGGAATTCTAGATAAACAGAATCCATGCCTTCCCATTTTCAGCTCAAACAGTTGGTCAAAAACTTCTGGAAAGAAGCTAAAGTCTATTTTGCAATTGGAAGCAAAACCTTTTGAAACGTAACCATAATCCCATGTCTATATCCAACCACCTCATTTTCTGCCAGGAAAAAAAAGAACATTGAAAAAAAAAGATAGATATTTTAGATTTATACTACACATACAAACAGAAGTTTACCTCAAAAATCTAAAGATTTCCCAACCTATTTTTTCTCTTTTTTGAGAGATTTCATATCCAACCAAGAGAGGATATGTCAGACACTGATTCAGAATGATATTAGAATAGTGAAAATCTGAGATTTTAATTAGGGCTGCAGATCGGTTTCATTCACTGGGTCGAATCAGTCGGACCAACCGGTTTGACCCTAGACATTCTCGAGACCGAACCGAACCGGTTGGATTAAGACTAATATCTTGAAAGCTCCGTCAAATTCTCACTTTGATTAAAATTTGAAATAATGACGGACCAATTTGAGTAGTTTTTTTCATTTTTTCTTTTGATCAACAATTTGAGGGAAAGAATGGAAATTATATACTTACCGGAGGAGAGCGGCAGCGGGAGAGGCGGCTACGAGCTACGGCGGCGGTTGCGCGGAGGGTGGGGGTGGTGCTTCTGTGAATCGCAGACCGAGAAGGTGAGGGTGAATGAAGGCCAACTTAGGGTTGGGGTTTTGGTTTTTGGGCTGGGCTGGGCTGGCCCATTAACACAGTCAGATAATTTTCACAAAGCAGAGTTTTTTTTTTCTTTTTTTATATATATTTTTATATAATTAGAAACATGTGTAGTTTTTCTTTTTTTAGGGGGAGACATGTGTAGTGTTGGTGTAGTGATCGAGGTTTGGTTTGGTTCATTGATTTAGATCTTTCTCAAATCTCAACATTCGCAAAATTTTGAACTTAAATTACATATTTCATCTCATATTTCTAAAATTACATCTATCTACTTTGTCAACGTTGAAAAGTTTTAACCATGTTTATCATTAATATTAAATTACGAATATATCCTTGATCAAAGGATTTTCAGTCCCCACATATTGTTGAACTCAAATAAAATACTAATTCATGAGAAGGAATAGAAATAAATGGCGATTTTTTTTTTTTAACATTTACAAAACTAATATGAATTCTCCTAGCCCAAATTCCTACTTTAAAGACAATAATACATCATGGTAAAATAGAAGGGGGAAAAATCGAATGTTCAACTAAAAAGGGCCTAAATTAGTAGATTACTCCACATTACAACAAATCTGTAAATATTACCAGTAATGAGATCATCTACGATAATTTCTGAAATCTAATGGTTCTGATAAGACACAAACCTAGATATCCCATTTGGCTCTTCAATATTTCAACCCAACTTCTGGTTTTCTTAGTGGGAACCTATAAAATGGGCTTCTGCTCCATCAAAACCAATGAAGATTTTGATTGGTAAGGCCACTCTCATTTCAAAGAGCATCACAGTATTGTCTCATCAAAAGATCAGCCTACTAGAAAAATGTTTCAAGAATGGCAGAGGAGGAAGATACGAGCTGTGACTCAAGATCAAGAAGAAAAAGGAACTCTTATGGGTGCTTTTCACTTTACCCTCTACAATCATGGAGGATATGCATAAACTCTGCTATTTCTTGGCAATCTACACTTCAAACACCATTGTAACCCATCAAACTAGCGTCACCAAAACCTTTACCGAGTAAGAAAATCACGATAAAACACCCAATATAGACAAATCAAGCATATGTCAGTTTAGGCTCTCGAACCGAACCTGAAAGAATTTTTGGTCGTTCAAACTTCTGCTACCAAAAGAAAGGTTTATGTCATCAGAAATTCCAGAGTCAGCTTCAACTGTCGAAGCTAATGAGTTGCAGGAGCTCCACTAGGAGATTTGCAAGTTACAGCAATTTTTTTAATCCTTTCAATAACTATCAACAAATCATCTCGAGAAAGTGTAGTGAAACAGCATCTAAACCATCCGTGTTCTATGCAATGACAAGCAGATCCAGGAGTCGCATTAATTTTAGCTACATTGAGTAGCTTCTCCCACAATTCAAGTTCTCCTTTCTCACTATAAGAATGCATCAGTCCACTCATATCAGCCCAACAGAAAAAACCAGCACTGCTCTTTGCACACTTAATTCCCAACTGTTTCAAACCAGCCACAAAAAGAACATACATCTCTCGAATTCTCTTTCTGCTCGTCTCCAAGTATTCGTTCACAAAGGTTTTGTCCGAAAGCATCAAGGTTACAAGACGCTGGGTTGGAGCAGAAATTGGGCAAAATCTTGTCAATTTTCTAGCAGCAGCCAGAACGTTTTCATTTTGCGAATAGATGACACCAACCCTAAAACCAGGAAGAGAGAGGTCTTTTGATAGCCCATACACAATATGAACCCTATCCTTGTCGAAATCTTCTGAGTCAATAATTTCAGCCATGCTCACAAACTCCTCATTTCCATAAATTGATCCTGCAAATATCTCGTCAGATACAATGTGAATGTTCTTCTCTTGGGCAAAATCTAAAATATTGTATAGCATTTCTCGGGGCAACATGTTGCCAACAGGATTTGCAGGATTAGATAAGAGAATTCCTCGAACTTTTACTCCTCGTTTCCTGGCTTGATTGAATGCTTGCTCAAGAACAGTGATATTCAAATTGAAGTTGTCAGCACTGCGGCAGTGAACTGGTATTAAATCCACTCCAGTTCTCCACTTCATATCTCTATCGAAACTGCATATGGCTTTTCTAATTAAATAATTGCATACTTAGGTGGCTAAACTTCTTTTTCCGACACTAAACTTTTTCTTATCAAAAGTTTGAATGTAGTTGAGGAGCTACTAACCCGGGATAATAAGGAGTTGGAACAAGAAATGCATTTCCAGGGTCTGCTAAGCAGAAACAGAGTACCTCAACAGCGGCGGTGGCACCAGATGTTAACAATAAATTGGATGGATCAAAAGCAACTGTACCACCCATTACCTGAGACATGAAACCTGCCATAGCCTACAATGATTGTATTAGTTTCAAGACGAGAGCCTGGAACTGAGCGCTCATTAAATTTTTTTGTAATGATTGAGAAGATATTATTAGGAAAACAGTATTCAATATTGAAAGAGGAACGAACAAGAGAAGGGAACACAGCACGTTTAAGGAACAGCTACCCACTTCTTGAATAAGCCAAAAAGACAAAACAAAAAGAAATTGATACGATTCAAAACATGCAAAGAAGTTGGATGCATTAACTTGTATTAGAATTGTTATCAATAAATCCTATGAAGAATAATATGATTGGTTATGAAAGAAAGAGCAATATGCTTTAAGATTTTAAGTTTCCAATATCTCAATACATACCCAAGAAATTGTGAGTTCAGCTTCACATCAGTTTTAACTTGTAACTATCATTACGTTCATCCCTCTAAAGCCCTTTACACGGCAATGCAGCTATCAGGAAAAGAAAGCAGGACATGGACAAAAATACATATTGCATTTCACAGACGCGTTTTTGTGTCGTCAACTTCAGAGCTCATGCAGAGAAAGCAGATTAAACATAAACACAGACATTGTAATAATATCATTTTCAAAACAACACTTGAGCAAATTAAACTACATTCAGACTCACTCCTGGACTTAAAATCCAACATTACAGAACCGAAAGTTTGGAGCAAATACATGCAACCACCTAAAGAATAGATGAAAAAGACATTAAATATAAATACCATTTTCAACTCCCACAATCCATCAAAAGGCTGGTAAGTAGCTATCCCCGTAATATTCAACTCGACGCTATTGCCTCCGCTTATAGAACCGGTGTAATTTTCCGATATCCATTTCTCAAGCAAATCAAAGCACAGCTTCAACCACAATAAATTAAAGAAGATAGTGCTTCAGAAACAAAAATCTCAAAGAATTGAAAAAAGAGTTCGAAACAAAATATAAAGAATACCCTGTTCTCGGACAACCCAAGCTGAATAGTCCCGTTCGGATTGTCCAACCTATGGTATGGATCCTCAAGAACGCGATCCAATCCAATATAATAGGGAGAGTTATTGGGTTTAGCAATGGAGGTGGCTCGAGAAGAGAGCCGAACCCGTCCAATGGATCCACGGGCCAGTAAATTGGAGCGGGAAGATGAGCGCTGGAAGTCGACGAGGTTAGAGGAAGAGACAGAAGGGGAGGGAGGATTGGAGGAGGAGGAGTCGGAGTTGGGAGAACGGTTTCGCTTGAAATAGAGCTGGAGGAAGTAGAAGAGAGCACAAGGAATTAGAGAGCCCAGGAAGAGACCTCCGCGGCCTTGGACTACGCCTTGCAGAGGCACCACAAGCCTCATGGCGGTTGCCTCCGCCGCGCCTACAGGTCTGATATCGGAATTCCGAACTCCGGTCGTTTCGGGTCCACCGGAGACGCGGGTGGACGGCCGGCGGCGGAGGAAGTGGTGGAGCTTTCAATTTGGTAATTGGCAGATGAGCATGAGGTTGGCTGTAAGGCAAGCCTGTGACCCAAACTTCTTTTTTCTTTTTCTCTCTTTTTTGTATTCTTTGAAAGAAAAAAGAAAAACAAATTGTAATTGTAAGGCGAGAGGTGGGAGGGAACCTAGGAATCTGGATCATAGGGATGAGCTCCATGAAATGACGGAAATGTCCTTTAATTGTTAGATGCGATAGTCTAGACATAATACTTGAGTATTTATCAGCTCTTAACATTGGTAGGTTGGATGATACCTATTAATTGGTAATCATCTAAATATTATTCACGGAACTGAGTAGATATTAGATATGGTAAGTTTCAACATTAGTTTATTATTTATAATTACTTAATTAAAATTATTCACTAATTATCTATAATTAACTCATTTTTATCTATTTTTTGGGAATTAATTGGTAATAGTTTATTAATTAATCATAATTATATAAGATTTGCTGGATTAGTCTCATAAAACAATAACAAACATGAACTTCATTTAATCTGATAGCAAAAAATTAAAAATATCCTTTTTTTTTTTTTTGAGCATCTAAAGAAACCTTAACTCGTCCTACCATCACCTAATTGCATACAACAATGAAGTTTTGGTTTCATAATTTACTTTACTAAGAATTGTTCTCAAAAGTCAAAACCACCACTCCGTAAAGAGTAGTTTTCATTTGCAACCTTGTCACATGATTATTTATATAATAAATTGTATTTCTTCCAAGTTTAACCTGAATTATAACTTTAATATTAAAGCATGCATTATTATTCAACAAAACAAGGCTATGATTGTCACCAAATAGTGTCTTGCCAAAATCACAAAATCAAAAGAATGGTATCTGCGAAAATTTTGTAGACAGATCCAAATGAACCATTGCCTTGCCTTTTAAAATATAAAACAGGCACATGCATAAATTTTTTCAAAAAAAAAATGACAATAATTATTTAATACTTCTCTCAGGCATTCAATACTATAAAATTGAACGCATATAATATGATGGGGTTTCCAATTCTGATAAAGAGGATTAAATAATAAATATAGAATATGAATCAGCCATCAATTTAGTAACGTACACTGGTTATAATTTTAAATAGTGAGTATAGTGTTCCTCAAGAAGACATTTGAGAATCCTACAATTATCCTATTTACAGCTCTCAGAGAACTCTTATCTTTCTTTTCTCGCTTCCAAAAAATTATATGTACTTTTCTGTACATTTACCTAGCTGAGCTGAACCAATGGTGAAACTAAAAGCATCCTAGAAAAAGGGATTTCCAAAACCAAAATCTATTAAGGCTGAGAATTCGGCTCTGATATTCACAAACCTTTCAGAGAGGGGGGAGATGGCTATGCTAAGTTTAATGTTCAGTCACAACATTCTGTTGTGTGCTTCGATCATTGATGCTTTCTCCTGCAGAAGTAAAATTGGAAAAAGAAAAAAAAAAGAAAAAAAAAAGAAAATGGAAGTAAACAAACCAATCTCTTCCCACTAACCAAAATACTAAAAGGATGTGGAATCTAATCTAAAGAACCAGGAGAAAGAGAGAGACCTCGTTTTGAATGTTGTTTTCTGAGGGAAACCAATGCATGAGAACCCCTAAATTCAACACGGCAGGTATCAATTTGAACAGAAGAGGGGTGGTCACCTGCGCATCATTATTTAGACATTAAACACACTAGAAACAGTACAGACAATTCCACCTCCCCTAACTCACGTACAGGAGCAGGAACTTCACAGTACAAATGCAATATTAACTCACCAGACTAAGTGCTGTTGTTCCAAGAAGCAGCAGATAAACTTTCCCCTGCATTAAAAGTTGGAAATAAGAAAAGGTATTGATTAATGCCACTATAACACGAGTAATAAGTTGAATGAATCTGACATGCGATCATTCGGATGCATAAACGGAAAAATGAAGGTGGCCTATCAAAGGGAAATTACATGCCTGGAAAGTTCAGAAAGGAAGCTAAGAATTGGAGGCAATTTTTTTATTATTCGAACTTTACTGTTGCACGGTCGAAATTTCAAACTATTGTCTATTGTTGCAATAATATTATTTAAATGACTGGGACTGTAACTGATACTTGAGGCTTCACACCCAGAACTAAGTACGTGCTATGTGAATGCCTATCGTCAAATTTTGGTTGTCAGACACGGAGCAGATATGAGAAAATCTAGAGAGAGAGAGGTAACCCCAATGAGATGAAGATTTGAAGCACGGCTTAGGAGAACAAAAGCGAATTCTCCAATTTGAGCAAGCATAACTCCAACCTAAGAGTTGAGATAAACAACCAGATTAGGAAATCATGAAATGAAATTCTTCAAGAAAGAAAGAAACAGTCGGGTCTTCAACAATTATTCTCGTTCTATTGATTCTTTTTGTAATTTTGTACAAATCACCACTTCCACACGGTGTTTAAACCACAAGGTCTTTTTTTGTAGTTACACTCTTATGATGCTTGTACGGGATTGGAAAGCTGTTCTACACTAGTTTTTTTTAAGGCAGGGGGATTTCTCATCCCCCGGCCTTTAGGCTGTTACTTTTTATGAATATACATACCTACATTGTTTCCTATAAAAAATAATAATAATAAATAATAATAAAATTCTTAAGAAAAGCAGTGAATGAGCTTACCTGAAAAGAAGTTCTAATACTGTACCCAAATGCTTTTGCAACAATGGTAGAAACTGCTGTCTTGACGAACACAACCATCATGACAGATGCTAGCAAAATATCCAAATGGCTCCACAGAAAATGTACATGAATGAGCATTCCAATACTTGAAAGGAACAAAGCTGCAAACAAGTTACGGATTGGTTCCACCTATAAAGCAAGAGATCATCAAACTTTGTAAACCTTTACAACCATTTAAAATCCTAATGCAAGAAGGATTATGCCCGAGAAGATAAAATGCCAAAATTGCAGAATGACATTATGCTACAAAAGATGGATAGTGTCCTACAGATTAGATAAAGTCTGAAAAGAAGAAAGTGAAGAACAAATTAATAGATACTCATAAAAACATGGGTTCTTTTTAAGAACGGTAGATGTCTGAGCTAGCTTGAGCAACCTCAATTAATCCTAACCCTATAGTTATGTTTTGTATTACTTACTGTAGTTTTAACCCGACTTCAGAAGCATTAAAATACAACTTGCCACTTTTTAGTGTAGAAGAACCCATGGTGGTTTGAGAAAAAATGAAGATTTAAAAGAAGAATATACGATAGAAATCTTTGTCCATATATCATCATGACGAGCACAACTGAAGGAGCTGGCAGTATTCATTCATTGTCATTGCAGTACCTGATCTAAAGTATGTTGCCCGAATTCAGTGGTAGATACCATAACTCCAGCTACAAAGGAACCCAACTCAAGACTGAGACCCAACTTATCACTGCACTGAAAAGTTAACAAATGCACAAGTCTTAAATTATTTGATTTCAGTATGCAAATACAAAGTAACATACAGCAGTTTATGTCACGTTGCAGCAAGTCAACAATCCTAGGAGGTTCAACTTTACAAAGAAAATATATTATATAATTCTAATAAATTCTTCTATATCAATTTTATTTTGTGACCTTTCCCAAGCTCAATATTTAGATAATCAAATGCAGAATTAGTTATCCAAATAAAAAGAAAATAAACAAAACAAATATAGTATCAGAGGACTATTAACACTGAATATTGAGCAGAGCTAGTAGATACAATAAAACAAATCAATTTCTTTTCTAGGTTTTCCACCTTCCAGGAATGCATATCTCTTATATTCATCTCCAATCTCCATATTATCAACGTCTTGAGGCCTCTCTATCCAATATTGATCAATCACAAGTGTTGCAATTCCTTTATCCATTACCTGAATTCAAGTTTCTCACCATGCTCATAAGTAATCAACTTAACTTCTGAACTTCAATTTTTACACTCAGGACATCATCTATAATCCTTTTTAATCAATCAAACACTAGAAAGAGTCAAATTAAAAAAAATAAAAAGCCATGAAAGGTGCTCCTAGAATTAATGTTATGTGCTCTTTTGCAGCCACACTGAAGGGACCATCCACTAAAGGCTGACATCTATAGTCTAATCAATTTTAGAATGATGCACATTGGCTCAACGCCGTCATTGATCGATCTAAAAGGACTGATAAACAAGGTATAAGAACTGAGAAATAACTCAACAATCAGCAAGAATCATCTTTCTAATGTAGGATGAATCAATTAGTAGCCAAGGCACGGAAAATTAGACATGTGGCTTTACCCAAGCAGACAGCAAGCAGAATGCCACGGCAGCAAGCTGATACAGCTCATTTGTCTGAATTACAGAGAAAGGAAACAGTAAGCTGACTAGTCAGTCCAAAAACAAAGCTAAGAGAAGGACCCAGCTTATTGACTCACTTGAGACGACAGCTGCATCATCAACTTAAGAAAGCGGGGAACAAATGACCATGACAAAACAGATGCGGCCATGAGATATACAGACAAAACCAATAGCCTGTAAACAGTACACATTTTAAGCACTCAAACATCTATAAAGAAAGCTCAGGATCAACAAACAAAACCAGAAATATTTAAAAAAAAAAACCGAAGGCATTGAAGGCACAGCGATCTGCTTACAACTTTCCCATAGATATCATTCCTAAAAGAAGACCATTGTGACCACCCAAAACTGGGAGCAAGGCAAACAGCAAACCAACAGCACAATCCTGAATAAATCAGGATAAATAAATATACAGTAGAAAATCAAGACCTCTAATGTAAATGCTATTTTAAGTATAAATGATCATAGTTGCAATGACGGGCAGAATAATACCTGTAAGATAAGTGTTCCAATAGTAACTTGACCATGAAGAGTATTACTACTATTCCGTTCAACCAAGAACTTCACAACCTAATAAATGAAAAAGCAAATTAGAATACCATGTGCATGGTGTTCTGCACTTTAGTGTGAGCCAAAGCAAAAAAGATTGTTCGTGCAGTTAGAAAATATCATAAAGTTACCACTGCTGTCGACGACATTGATAGAAATGAACCAACAAATACCCCCTCGGACAGTTTAGCCCCACTTAACTGCATAAGTGGCAAAAATGTAATATTAGCTGACATTTTTACCAGACGTGTTTAGCCTTTTTCTTCCAGAAAAATATGCAGAGATTCAGATATTACCATCGCAATTATGCCAGACAAGAGCATAAATATGATGATCTGTAGAAAACCTCCCAAAACAGCAACAGCTCCCACAACTTTTAACTGCATGAGAAAGTTATGTATAAATGTAGTTCTTTCAAACATAGAGGGAAAATTAACACATTATTGAGTAAAGAAATAAAACTATCTAACTAATGAATATACCTTTGTCAAGGAAAACTCCAGTCCTAAAGCAAAAAGAAGAAATACAACACCAAATTGTGCCACTGTCTCAACCTGAGACAAAACCTATGCTTTTAAGTTTTAAGCATTAATGATAGAATGTCAAACATCAAATAAAGGCTCCTATTGGATGCATTCAAAAGCACAAGAATGTGATTACTCATTAGAAACATGTTTGTATATGATAGACTTTATTTATATTTCAAATAAAGCTACAGTGATTGATTAAAATGAAAAAAAAGTAGAAACGTAAAACTTTGCACAGGAATGGGGGGGAATATGGGGAAGGGTGGTGATTAATACGCGGCAAGAAATTTTTTTGATGCAGCAGAAGAAGCTTTAGAAATTTCCAGAGAGAGGGAAAGAGAGAGAGATATACGGAAGTGGTGGGAACATAAATAATTTTTGGATGCAACGCAAAAGCATCCTTTCATGTAGCCCATAAATAATTGGAAGTGAAGTTCTCCTCAAGCAGTTTTACAGAATACCAATAACATCTTAACTTGACATATAATGTGTAAATATGCATTCCAACTATACTATTAAAAATTGATATTGAATACATTTCCTCTGTTTCTTGGCCAAATATATATATATATATATATATATATATATATACTGTTAAAAATTTAATATTCAATTCAGACCAAATTACACAATTTAAGCATTCAATCATAGCAGCAGCAGGAGGGTATTGTGCTACATAGCTTGAAGTCAGAAAGATGTATGCTAAGCATATTAATTGCTACATGTATGAAGCAAACCTGGACCATCTCACTGATGAATTTTAGACCTCCCGGTCCAATGATTGACCCCGCAAGAAGATAGCCCACAATAACCTAACACATAATCCAACAAGTTTGTAATGATACTTTACATACAGTAGGCAGTGGACTGTGTAATAAATTACTTTGAGCAAAAAGATGCAAAACCAACCGGTTGCCCTAAACAAGAAAATATAATCCCTCCAACTGCGGCAGAAACAATAACCACCACCAAGTCTGAAATCAATCTGCAAGAATGGGATCAATGGAGCATGAAACATATCTCAACAACTTTAGCATAAACTTTTTCAGTGCAGTAAATAATGGGAAAGATAAAATCTAACCTCAAATCTACTTGAAGTACTGGATACTTTGATTTCTTGTTTGACATCACAAATACATTATCCTACAATCATATAACTTTTCATTAAAAAAATACCAGGAAATCGTACATAGAATGTCAGTCATAGTGTCCCTTCAGTATCAGTTACCAAGACTATTTCAAACTTACTTTTTTATCAATCAACGTTGTGACGTCATCAGAGTCCTCATTTTCAAGAGAGAAAACATCCTGCAATTGGAATGCCCTTGTCCCACTGTTCAATAACAGAAGCTAGCAAGTGAGAAATTTTTAGGAATGAAGAGCATGTAACATTAACTCCAACAGCTGGTATGTTCAAAAGAATCCAGCAGACTTTATATAATAGAACAATTAAGTACTTGAAGACAAAAGCAACTTTTTAGTTTCATACTTTGTCTTTTGACTCTCATTTTTCTTGCCTTTCTCATGCGTGATTTTAGCTACTGTCTCCAGTTCTGCCTGTAAATATAAAGAGTAAGAGTATCAGAAATTTGAGAAGTCAAATAATTCTTCGATCATATATTTCAAAGATCTTATAGTTACAGTTGGAACTTATGGCCTAAGATTTCTAACTTGAACTTTCCTATCAAATAAGTTTATCAATACCTTAAGAGGGAGGGAGGGAGGGAACTTAACTGAAATTTAGTCATTGAGTGTTGAGTTTAAAAGTTCCAGAGCATATGATAACAATATTACTATATACAACATGCTATCAAACAAATTGCAGACTAGAAGAAAATATCTTTCAGAATCTCAAGATCTTAAATGCCCTAAGAAAACTAAATATTTTCATTTTCTAACATGCATTGCCCACACAACCAACATGGCGACAAGAATAGCACTCCTAGGCTCCTAGCAAAATTATTCATTTAAAAGGTTCCTTAACATAGAGAATGCTTAAGCTGCATCTTAGGAAAGATATACAACTTACTTAAACGTCACAATCAAGCCAAAGAAATTCTTTCAAAAATTGAAAAACAAGTCCAAACCCGACTTTAAAGGTCTAGACATATTTTAAGTTTCATTGGTTTTATGGGATATAAAACCAACCTCCTGATCAGCAACGCTGCTATTAAAGCTGCTTCCACCAGAACCTAGTAAAAGTCGAAGGTACAATCAAATGTTAATTGAGCAGCCAAAAGATGAAGAAAATTCAAAACAGAAAATGATATGCTTGTTGTTGAATTTAATTAAAAATAAGAAAATGAACAGCCCCTGGAAGAATAGCAAAGAATAGAATAATTATCAGTCCAATCCCACTACGAAAGCAGATAACAAAACTAAAGCTATGCTTCACAGAGAATTTTATCTTCTTCGTGCATTATCATTCACCATGCATAATCCATGGAACGATAGTAAATTGTTCAAATACTACACTGATTCTAAATATCTACAGTTTGGTTAATCCCATGAAGATGCTCACTAAAAGTCAAAACATTAGAGAAAAGAAAAAAAAAATGAAAACACCATTCTGATGTTTGGTTCAATATGAATTTGAAAACTATTAAGTATTAGTTTCTTCCTAAAGCCACTTCAAGTTCACAAGTTAAATAATATCTATTTGTAGTATCTTCTTGGGTTATTTAGAAGTAAGGCTTTGAAAGGTCAGAAACATGTATTTGTTCAAAAATCATAGAATGAGAACTAGAACCACTCTCTATCTCATGGAACCATGTCCAAACACATTTATTATCTCACTATAATCTCTCGAATCTCTTCATCCTTACACTTGCTACTCTTGGTACGTACTCCTCTGCTTATCTTAAAATTCCAAATATTTGTCTCTATCATTTTCTTTTACCACATTCTTTCCCGGTACCATAGACTGTACACCATCTTCCCTATTATAGCATGACCACTATATTTCTAATCACACTCTTTCATTGCAAACCTTTTCTAAATTCACTCTAGCTGTATACACAATCTTGACAATCAGAACGCCTGTTGCATGCGCTTCTTTCCATGACTCGCTTCCTCTCGCAGAATACTGCTCTGAACCACCAAACAATACGGTTTATGTCCAATTGATCTACCACTGTACACTTTTCACTGTACCGCATTTCATTTGCTAGCTACTGTCCTCTTTCTATCCGCTACGCACACTCTCTTTCTCTTCCAAATACACAAACTTCCTTTTCAATAGACACGACAAAATTTATCAAAATTGTAAGACGTTCTTTTTCAACAAAAATAAAAAGTGGGCTATCATTTTCCTTCTGTTATTTGATTTTTTTTGGGGAAAAAAATCATAAAATAGTTAATAAAACAGTTAGCGTTATTCTACTGAAAAAAAGAATTGAAAACAAAGGACCCCAAGCAGCAAATTGAAAGGAAAAAAAAAATCTCGTAATCAAAATCAAACAAATCATCATGACTATACGTCTATATTAACTTGGTCCACTAGAAGGTTCTTGATGTCTCTTCTAAGTTCAAACAAAGCATAGAAAAATTCAATTCCCCTGTTCTTAGTTTTCCATGCAAACAAACGTGAGGGGGAAGGGGGAGGAGAGCTGAAGTCCCAAACCTTCAGGCAGATCGTTATCAGAAAACTCCTTCTCGAGCACCTTATCGAACATTTGGGCAATGCTACCGTCACCGGAAGTGGGTGCCGTTGAGTTAATCAAGTTTCCATAAAATCTCTCCCTAATTTCACTATCCGATCTGGGTGAGACATGAATTGGCGCAGAAATCAAAAGCACGACGATACCAAGCCAAGATCCAATTGCTCCTCCTCTTCTCGCCATAAGGAATCGATAAACCATGACAAAAATGCAGGAGACAGAAAGAAAGGTCTATCTCAAAGTTTGAAAATGCTTCAACTCCATTAAGGAAAGACGAGAGAGGGAATTGGGGCAATTTGGAGTAATATTACGATGAAGGGGAAGGGGGGAAACTACTGGAAACTGCGCCAAGATTTGATTGATTTGGAGTAATTTGTATGATTTTTGATTCCTGATTGTTGATTGCAATTTGAGTGGCGGGATCGATGAAGCTGGTGGCTTCCGTTTCACGAAGTTGTTGCGTCGGATCGTTAGGTATGGGGCATCACACCGGAAAACTCCCATCTCACGTCACACGCTTTACTCCGCACGTGAGCTGCACCTTCAGGCTTCGGCAAACAAAAATTGGTCAGTCTATTCTATTTTTTTTCTTTTTCAGTAAAAATATAATCAGTTTTTATTCCGAACTTTAACCCATTTTAATTTTTCTCTCTAAATTTGTTAAATAAATGGTACTGTTATTTGGGTTCAACTCACATTCTCCCAATAATTTTACCAAAAAAGAAAAAAAGGTATAAAACTTGCCTAACTCGTTACTTTCCATCCAAATCAAGTCTGACACGTAGAATATCAGTCAAATTTTTATGCCCAAAAAATTTAATTAATTAAACTTGCAACTTCTACAAAATAAATAGGAGTTCTTAATTGCTACATTGAATCAACGGTTTAACATAAGATAAAAATTACAATACTTATTTATTATTGATGTAAGATTACATCATTTATCCAAAATTTAAGGTATAATTTGATTAAATTTAAAATTTAAGGTAAAAATTGATATATTTGAAGAAGATTTGCTAGGTCTTTAAAGTTTCATAGGTTAGTTCGCATGATAGGTATGACCTTATACCTTAGCAGAATAAGGTATATGATTATATTGAGCTATCATGGTCGTTTCATGTGTTGTGTCAGATTTTACCCTCCAACAAACATGTTGAAGGGTTTCTCGTTATAGTTCTTCACTCACTCACACTATCCTTCACAATTCCCCTACTCTTCTAGTCGCATTGTCATGGATGCAAAACGAAGATCCCCGTCTCTCCCCGGCATCCCTTCCCTTACGTCTCAGACCGCCATACGCTAATTGCATCCATTCAGATGAGAGAGGAAGATCCGCTAGCAATCTTTTTATTATTTTCTTGTTTAAACTAATCGAAGTTAGGAATTTTTGCTTCGTTGTCTTCCTCAATTAAGAGAAGATTTTTTTTTGTTAGATTCAGCGGGAGAGAGATACGAGTGATAGATAGAGGGAGAGGAAATAAACTTCATAGGGCAAAAGTTTGGAGGAAATTGAGGGATTGGGAAAAAATTGAACACTCAAAATCAAATTTTGAGAGCAGAGATAAAAGAAATAAAAATATAATAAAGTTGAAATAGTAAAAATAACCATAATTATTATCTTGAAAGAACTTTGGGGATGAGAAATTTTGGGGTTCAAGTTGGGAACAAATTTGAACTTAATAATTTTTCTCAAAAAAAAAAAATTGAACTTAATATTTTGATTAAAAAATAAGTTAATAAATAAAAATAGAATAAAATACAGAGAGAGAAATAGTCATTGTAATTACTCGACGGAATTTGAGAATGAGAAATTTAGACATTTAAGTTGGAAAAAAAAATAGAACTGAATATTTTGAATTTGAGACGATGCAAGATCCATACTCCATAAAAAAATTGAACTAATAAATTATTAAACTAATTAATAACCAACTCAACAAAAATTAATAACCAACTCGTCCCTTTGCTTTGAATTCTCCGGATCTAAAAACTCAATTAGGCAATAAATATCATAATAGTTATCCTCGTAGAATTGCATAAGAAAAGACCAAGACGAACATCAAATGAAGATGATTGAAAATTAAATATATCGCTTTATAAGTTACAAATATGAAAACAAAAACAAAATTCAATCAAAAGTATCGTCTTTGCTTACGCTCATTAAATCTCTCGAAAATTCCGTCGAGCGCAATATCAAACGCATCTTTAATACTCTCCAGTCCCTCGGGAGTACTCGCATAAACTATTTTCGGTATCGTTTCTATCACTTTCTCTCTCATCTTCCTCACTTCCTTTCTACTAAATTTCTCCAGCACTCCTTTAATGGACATCGACCCATTCCGAACCTCCTTATGATCAATAAAAACCGAGTAACTACTCGGCTCGGCCGGCAAGAACCACTCGTATTGCCCGTAAGCGGTTCTCTCCCAAAAAATAACCGGAATCGAACCGGCCACCATGCAGTCGAACACTGATTTTCTCGAATACGAATCCCCTTTCGGCTGCAAGCAGAAATCCGAGTCGAGAAACGTCTCGAGAACTG
>NW_019104504.1:1032460-1062681 GCF_001995035.1 Momordica charantia
GCTCAGTGGCTGGGCGGCCGAAGCCTCCGTTGGACACGTCATCGCAGCGTGAGGTCCAAGGGTCTAATGATTGGCATTGTTGCAACAAATCTGTGTTGAACATGGGTGGTAGGTCATAGACATAGACTCTACCGGAGCTGCAGGGGTCTTCGACGTCAGAATTGGAATTTAGAAACTTGAAGGGGGAAGAAGAGGTAAGGGAGAGTGGGAGGGAGCAAGTTGTGGTGAAAATGAGGTAAATTTGAAAAACAAGAACGGTTAAAATGAGGATCCATGAGGGATATCGATATCGTGTGAATGAATTGGAAAAGATACTTTTGGTATCTTTAAAATCCATTCCAATGGGTTTCTTTGGAGTAGAACACAATAATTGGGATTCAATACGAACTACAAATTAAGGCCGTTTTGATGGTTTACAGAGAGAACGTATGTGAGGGTTGTATATATTTTGTAAGCATGAATATGATTCTTTTATTTTCTTGGTATGCGGCATTGAATGTGTTTTATAATTATAAGTCGAGGAAGTTGATGCATGGCGTATAATACAAAGTACTAAGTAGTCGCTTTTGGGGAAAACAAAGAGTATCTTAAGGATCATGTTCCACAAGCTTAGCTGTATAAACCCTTATTTTTCCGATGACCTAATTTTCATTCACATCCATCTTCTTATTTTCCCAATTCCAAAGCCACTTTGGAAAAAAAAATGGTCCAAATCTATTGGCTGTCTTCGAAGTAATCCACTTTCTTAAAGATATGATATTTATATATTTCTTTACGTGAATTGGACATCAAAAAAACAAAACAAAAAATCCCTTTTTTTTTTTGGTTTTCTATTACTTTTCTTTTTCTTTGACTTTTTGTTTCAGGTTTCTATATATTTTTCCAAAGAAGGAGAAAAAATTTGTTAATGCCTAGGATATTGACTAAAATTTTATATAAAAAAAAATTATAACAAATTTCTGTGAAAATTTGCATCCATAAGAATCAACGAAATTAGACAACACGATTAAAGACACGTGGCCTTTTGGGGATTGCTTATTGAAAATTTTCCGAACATAGATTACAGTTTACAGCTTTGTATGATCATGTGCTTAATTTAATTATTTGTTTTGGTTTTCTAAATTTGATTGCAATTGTTATTTACGAAACATTAATTAATTGTTTCATTATTTAAAAGAAATCCACAAACATCCAAAATTAGCCACTTTAGATTGTCGTTTGTTTTCTTCCCTTTTTTTCAGTTTCAAAAAATAGTTTGACAGATTAAATATTAATTATACACACACAAATTTATGAAAGGAATATTAAAAATTTAAGAGAGCAAACGAAACATGATAATTATTTTCTTAAGTGAAAATATTTTAAATAAGAGAACAGCCTAATATATAATTTGTTAATTAAAGAAGGGAAAGGAATGAACAAGACAATGCCTGAAAATTCCATAATTTTGTCCACATTCTCGTCGACTGTGACGGTCAAATCTAATAACTATATAAAAATATATAATTAATTATATTACTAACCACTATCACTTTCTAAATATTAATTAATGAAGTAGTATAAGAATTCATCAAAACAATCAATAAATGTGTGTATATATATATATATAATTGTTATCTTTCTTAGAGTGGGAGGTTCTTCACGCCTCACATACTAAAAAGGCGATTATAAAAAAATAATAATATTTTAAAAAGTTAATAATTTAGTTATGGTCCCCTAAATCGATCAAGAACTAGTTATGTTTTTGCATACAAAATTAGTCTTGTCTCTATCCCTTTCTTTCATATTTTTCACTTCTCTATAACATCTCTTATGTATATTGAACCGTTTCTCTCCTTATTGTGGTCTATAAGAACCGAGTAGCTTCCTGGTAGACAAGAACTAATCATAGTAACCTGTAATCAGTTCTCTCCCAATAACAAAAGCAAAACCGTACCGAGAAATGACTTTCTAGTTCTAGAGCACGAAGCCACCAAGCATAAAAAAACCAAACCGAGAAACGTCTACAAACCACCGGTTCATCGTACGACTCACGGCTCAGCACGAGTAACTCGGCTGCAAACTCCTAAAGTCGTTTTTTAACTCGCCACGTGTTCCACTGCAAAGCAAAAGAGTTCGCATCGATTTTGTCGGCTAATGAAATTCTGCCAGTTGGCCACGTCGGGGTCAGAGTCTGGGACAGAATCCTGTGGGGAAAGGCGCACCAATGTCCAATGGATCCAAGGAGTAGCAATTTTCTAGTAATTCTTTTGTTGAAAATGGGTGCTAAGTCACAGACATAAACTACATAATTCTCCGGCCGGCGAAATGGCCGGGAAGATGACGTAGCTTGGAAGCAAAACAATAATGGCAAAATGGAAATAGTTATACAATTTTAACACTGTTTAGGACTGCTTCTCCAAACGGGCTTTGTGCGGAGATCTGCAAAAATTGGAGAGAGTTTTTCTTTTTGATCATTAATAAAATTATATATTCCAATATTTCTTTTTTAAATTCAAGGGATTGAGCCATTGACCTTTGCTTATATCCCAAAACAATATTTTGAGTTCAATTTTTTTTTCCTCCACTCAAACCTATCCGCCTACTTATATATTGGAAGATTTGTATGAATTAAAGAGGTTGAAATTTATGTGTAACAACACAGTTTTAAGGCATAGACTATTTGATTTTGGATTTAGAATCTTACCTTACTTTAACAAAATAAAATGGTATTGATTTAAGTAGTATGTGTTCGAGTTTAGCAAAAGAATATATATGCTTCATTGATGTAAGTTAATCGTGTGTATGCATATGAACCTAATTAGAGGTGAATTGTTGGCCATGCATATAAGGTGAGTTTGGAAGTTATTTTGGACATGACTAAAATTACTTATGTCATTGTCAAAATCACTGTCCTTCGCAAATTAAAAAATTAATTTTTATAAACGCTTAAAATAACTTTAAATTTATTTTTAAGGTAATATTGATTTTGAAAAATAAATTCTACTTAAATTTTTTCTTTTTCAAGATCACTCGTTCTACCATCGCTCTCAAACATACCTATGGAGTAATGATTATCCTAACAAGTACAAGTTTTAATATCAATGTAGTGTGTACCAACTACCAAATAATCTACTATGAGATGAATCAAAATTTGACATAATTCCGCAAGACAACTTATCAATAATTCAGATGTAGTAAGAGAATTTGTCCTTATACATTTATTTTTGAAGTTGGTTTGTATAGTCCAAAATTGTGGTTCAAACTTGTATACTTGTACATAATTTAATGATAGGAATTAAAGGTGTATGGAATATACTTTGTATAATTTTATGATATTAAGTAATTTTTCATTGGTTTTATAAGTTATATTCTGAAACATCAGGCCTGAGATTTGTCACAGCTCTAAATATTAATCTTATTTATATTTTATAAATAATAAACTTACCAAAAATGGTAACAGTAATGATAATGTTTACAGTAAGCCCTTTATGAACCTCTTCCAAATATGGGCTTTATTTTGGGCCTTAAAATATGGTGCAGCTTGACAAGACCGACGCTTACAGCCCATGCACGAGGGGAAAAAGACCCAGCAAAATTTTCTTTTTTATTTTATTTTATTTTTTGTATAGTATAAAAAACCGAGCAATTAACCATTGAAAAAAAAAATCAATATTAAAGGAATACTCCATCTATAAATCAAAGATTAATTTAATATTCAAAATTTCATTTACCAATATCTTAATTTTATTTTAAGTTTTAAATATTTTGGTCTCCTTAAAATAATGATTTAGCTATTAAATTTTAGTTTGTGATGGTTTAGTTCTTTATAGTTTTAAATTGGTAACAACTAATTCTTATAGTTTAAAATTTTCGACGATTTAGTTCATATCATGAATATATGTAAGTATGAAGGACCAAGACTAACCTAAACATACCTCAAGTAGTAAAAGTATTTATCTTCAACCTGAATATGGTGAGTTTAAATCTTAACTCCTATGTATTATAATACTAAAAAATGAAATATTTACAGTATAAATTAAATGATTACATACTAACAACGTTATCAAATACTAAAACGAGTATAGTTCAACGATAATTGACATATTGTGAGTTCGATCCCCAATTTCACAAATTGTAATAAAAAATTAAAAAAAAACAACGTCATCAAATGACCCACTCGTACGTTTGATCACTCGTGCAATTAAAGGTCTATTAATTTATAGAGGAAAATGACACCACCATACAATTCCTCGGTAATACAATCAAGGGACCCATCTCCCAATTTATTTATTTATAATTTATAATTCTCTCTTTCAGTTTGTTTTAGCTCTGTTGATAAGATGTAGATTTTATTGATGGAACATGTTAGTTTTACGTGTGATATAGTATCTGAGTAGTATATTGATATGTTAAAATATATTAATATAACAATTAATGATATGTGTATTTTTTGTTGTCAACAAATTTTAACAAAATTCCCATGAAAGTATGTAATTGAATAAATTTTAATATATTAAGATGGGAAGATCAGATTGGAAAAACTATATATAAAAAAATTATAGACTATTTTTTACGTATTGAAATTAGTCAGCTTCTTTACATTAACTAGTTATTAATTGGTTAATCTACAGTTTTAGAGTTTGGCAGCTCTTAGCCAGTTTAATTTGTTACACTGCATATAAATAGGTGTATAATTTTGAAGTTAAAATTTAACTCCCGCTATAATTTATTCTCTTATGCATTTAGTCATATAATAGTGTTGCAAGAAAAAGCACTATGTCATTCTATGCCATGTATCTAATTTAGTATAATTCTCCATCAAAAATTTAAATGTGGATATTGATTTTATGAAGAAAGTTATAAAAATAAAAAAGAATTTGTAAACCATGTATAAATTAACAAATAAACATTTCACAATTTTTAGATAAATTTAAAATAACTCATATTTATTTTGTTTATATTATTGATATTTTTTATAATATTTTAGAAATATCATTTATCTATTTTATCGATGTCGAATTTATTGGTACATAAAAATGTCGAGGTCCAATAAGTTGATGGATAGTTAATATCATAAGTATATAATTTTCTTTTAGTACAATGCCATACCTATATAATGATGATGAAAAGAAAAGCACTTATATTTTTATACCATCGTACAGGGACCACTTCCAATACTGCTGGAGTATTCTAATTTTCTAAAAGAAATGGAAAGAAAAAAAAAAAAAGAATCAACGGGTAAAACGTGGTTACATTAAACAACGGTAGCGGGACGTGGTCCGTGCATCTTGTGCCACGTGAAACTCGTGTTCTAACGAAAATTATTTATTTATTTATTTTCTTTTTCTTTTTCTTTTTTGGACACTAAACAAAAATTGCTTTTTTCGTACGTTGAAAAAAGAGGCGGCAATTCAAAATTTATGAATTTACGTTTAATCCAATTTGGATTCCGTCCTCCGTGGCATCGTTCAGGTCCGACAACTCTTTAGCCTTTTATCGTCTCTCTCCTATTTTTTTATTTATAACTGCCTTACTTGAATTTCGCTACATTTTCACAAGTACATTTTTATATAGTTTTCAGTTCTTTTACCAATTTGAATCTTTTAATAAAATAAAAAAAATGTATTTAATAAATTGGCTTTTAAATTTTCGAATATTTTCTTTATTTCACATAAACTACAAAATTGGATTTTTTTTTTGATTAAATTTGATTTATGAAAGAGGAATTTTTATTTCGTGTCATAAAATGAATAGGTATTTTTTCAACTTTTAATTTTTTTTAATTAACTGTTATTTACATGCCTTACATCACATTTAAGTTTGACATTTTTTTTCTTGTTTTGTAAAATTTTAATCTTTGTAATGTATTTGAAACTACAAATTTATTGTATGCTATTTATATAATTGCCTCAACCCAGGCAAGAAAATATTATTGATGTAGGATGTCTTGCCACCTGGGATTGTAACTCACAAACAGAAACTTACCAGTGCGGTACTCAACTATGTATACTCTAAATCTCAAGTTAGTATTTAATTCGAGTTGGCATCGAATTTTTTTTAGTACAACAAGTGGGGTGGAATCGAACTCGACCTCTTGATCAAAGACAAGTATCAATTATCGCTGAGCTAAACTTGTATTGGTATCGAATTGAATTTTGATTAGATATTTAAAAATTGCATAACTTTGTAAAGTGTAGACTCTGTCTTTTATAGGGAAAATTTTAAAAAGCGTGACTCTGCCATTTTGATACTCTGAAATTGGCATTTGGTAGATTTTTTGCCTTTTATCAAAATATCTTCGACTAGCAATTTCTGCTTCTATAGGTTAGTTATGAGTTGGACTTCCTCCCTGTATTTAGAGATAATTTTACCTGTCGCTCTTCATACTGATCAATGTGTTCGAATTGAAACTTTGACATATTTTTCTCAACGAGCGAGTCTCATGACGTGTTCTAATGTCACTCTTAACAAATATATTTGGGAAAATAAAATATATACACTCATAAAGAATAGTTCGCTCAAGGTGAAAATAGACTTTCAAATAATTAGAGTCAAATCACACTTAAAAAAATGGTAGTTGAAGATAATTAAATGCAACTAACCAGCCATGTTTAGATGTGTAACAACATTAATTATCCTTAAGAAAAAAAATTATTATTTTTAGAAATAAATGAACATTTAGTATAGCCTTAATTAGGCACCTAGTAAGCTATATTATTTAAGCATAATTTTAGAAATAAATTACAGTGAAAATTCAAGATTACTTTGTATTTATATAAATATGACAAACATAAAAACAAATACATAAATTGCAAATGATTTATCTAGCTGGTTCTAATTATTTTTCGTATTTATATTAGTTCAATTACTAGTTTGATATTTGAAGATGGTGTTTTAGTAAGTCCTTAATTTAATACAAATTTTAAATTATAAGTTTAGCTTTAAATTTTGTTGGAATTTGTTATATATATTATGAAGTTTAATATCATGTAGACACAATTTTAACCTTTTAAGTAAGAAAAAAGGACTAATTGAAACATATATTGATAAATAAATAAAGCTAGAAAAACATACCATTTTTACATTTTATAATACAATGGAACAATATTTTATTTCGATTACAAACATATAATACTTTGCTTTAAAAAAAACGAAGATAATATAATGCTGCATGTATAACATTATACAAAAATCAGAATATGAGATTGTTTGAGAAATTATTTTCAATGTTTGTCGTTAGAATTATCATTGCATGCATCAAATTTTTTTTTATAAATATTATAATTCGAAGAATGGAATGAAAAGTCGAACTTATTATTTATCATGATCCGTTTAGTTAGATTACTCATTTAAATTATCATTTATTAATTCGTAATTGTATTAAAATAGTAATTAATAAAACAAGTAATTTGTGAAAATCCAATTAAGTACAAAGGGAACATCCTCAAAAAATAGAAAAGTACAAGAAGAAAATTATTATTTTAAAAATACACTTTAATTTCTTTTACACTTATTTATTATTATTTATTTTTTATTCTAGAACATGAACAACCTTTTCAGAAATATTTCCGCAAAATGGCAGCAGGCTCAACCAGTAACGGCATTACATTTTTTATTAAAATATTTGTATGCTTTTAAAAAGTAACATACTTAGTTATTTTTGGCAAAAAAAAAAAGACATACTTAATTATTCACAACACCTATTTCTGTATTCACCATCAATAAAAAATGGACGAAAGTTAATTTTTTGAAAAGTAAAAAAAAAATGTTTCCGCATTATCTTCGATTAAGTGCTGACGAATTAATACTAAATAATTTTTTTTTTCAAAAATTGAATGGTTGTAAATTTTAAATAGTGGTGTATTGGCACAGTAAATGATCGGTGGTTAATGAAGAGTTTCTAAAATTTAATGACTTAATAACTAAGTATTTTTTTCGTTATAAAAACCAACGCATCATCTTTAGCGAGTAGTAGTACTGCCATCGGAAAATGGAGAGGGCTCCGTCGCCTCTGCTGCTGCTGCTGCTGCTGCTATCTTCCCTCGCCGTCGTCCGCTCCGCCGCCGTTGTGTCGGCTCCGATCAAGACGCCTTCCGTCGCTCCCAAATCCCTTCCTATCAACTACATCCAGGTCTGTGTTTCAACTCTCTTTGTTCTCAACCGTCGATTTTGTAATTTTCTTTCGACTTTTTGGTATTTTACTTTTTTTTCTTCCCCTTTCGTGTCGCGAAGGAAGTCGGAAGCTGCGCCTACGAAGTTACCATAGCTACAAGCTGTTCTTCAGCTCCATTTACCACCGGCGAAATTGGTGTTCTGTTTGGAGATTCTCATGGAAATCAGGTTTTCCTTCTCTTCTGGCTCTTTCCTTTTTTCATATATGAAATTCCTGCTTGTTTACGGATCACTTTTAATCGAGACTGTGAAATAGTAGGGTTTTAAACTAGTAATCGTATGGTTTTTACTTTTTAACCTCTTTCTGAGAATAATTTTCCCCGAATCCAAACGAGACTGTAGGGTTTGTTTCTAATTTTATAAACGATGGTTCTCACCAGTTTTTGTTTTCCCAATCAATCTCTAAATAGAGATAAACTATTATTTTCCTTTGATGTTTGTTTTGTGCTATTTTGATCTGATGAAATGATTTTACACATCGGAAATAGATCATCGAGAAAAAGTTGAATAACGGAGACAAGGTGTTTGATAGTTGTAGCACAGATAGCTTTGTTCTAAAGGATCGACCCTGCAGTGTTGGAATCAGTTATATGTATATCTACAAAGATGGGGCTGAAAATTGGGTTCCAAAATCTGTTGAAATCTCTGGCTCTGAAACCGAGCCCCTGCTGTTCAACTTCAATTCCTCCATCCCAAACAACACTTGGTTTGGCTTTGATGTGCCTCCATATACTTTCCCGCCGCCGTCCGACGACTCGCCCCCACCTTTTCCCTGGTTGTCTCCTCCGCCACCGCCGCCTGAGCCACCAGTGGAGCCTGTGTTTCCCCCACCGCTTCCTCCATCGTCCTCCAGCAAACTATCAGGTCAGAAATGGGGTATCATAGCCGGGATTCTGGGATTGCTGATTGTTGCTCTTCCGTGATTCTGCTGCAGCAATTTGCTCTATGTAATGGTTTGGTCTGTAGTTCTTCGTTTATAGTATGGTTTTAGTACGTAGTTTTGTAGTGGTGGGTCACCGGTGATACTATATTTATGTTTCATCCCCTCTCCACCATGTTTAAGTTATCTGTGTGTGGTTTCATAATTCAGAACGATGCTGAAACTTCATCTTATTCAGCTGAATGGGATGTATGCTTTCAATTTAGACTCGTAACTTTAATGGCTTATATTTACTCTGCAACTATATAGATGGTGTTTTTATTTATTCTTTTCCATTATTTATTTTGGGTGGTGGTTGTTGAAATCCAACAACCGAGACAACGGCTAAAACTTTTATGTGAAAATTACACAAGGGAATTTATGAATAAATGGACTAACAATCTGATAAAATAAAGAAACGCCGAGAAATATGAAAAATTATTGAATGAGGTCACGGAGCCCGGCGCAAGCTTCACACCCACACCCAAGGAAAATGAGGAAAGTACTTGACTTTCACCCAACAATTTTGTCAAAAACTACCCTTAAATATTTGATAATTGATAACTAAGAGATAAATGAAAAATATAAAGGTTTTTTAAAAATGATAGTTGTTAAATATTTAATGATGGTAAGAATAAGGTTGTTTTTTACTATTTTCTAGAAAAAAAACGATTTTATAAAGAAAAATTTTCAGTATTAACTTCTGATAAAATGAAAATAAATAATTTTATAAAAAAATTTAAATAATAAACTTGGGACAAAATTAGTAATTTTATCCAACGTTTTTTCTTTAATTACCAAAACTATCTTTTCTTTTTCAAAATTATCAAAATAACCTTTCAAAAAATAAGTTTTTATGTTACTTTAATCGTCCGTTTACCTTTCCATGGAACCAACCTCCGTTAAAAAAGATAAATGAATTATTTTATAAAAAAAAATAGTGATGTTTATGTTATCTGTTTTCAGTCTTAATATCAAATTTATGTAACTTGAAATATGAACATGTGAATAGATAAAGATAAAATAGAATTTAATATTTTGAAAAAAATAGATGATATATTATTCTCGTCTAGATTAATCTAAATATACTAAAATTTTAAATGGTTTGAAAAAGAGAAATGATTCGAGTTGTCGAAATGAATTAAAATAATTTGGACTTCGGCTTTCCTAAAATTGTCGAATTGGGGTGTATTTTTCAACAATATTTTAACCATTTTTTTTTTTTGGTTAAACATCGAATAAATTAAAGATAAGTCAACCTGAATTTGCTGAATTGATTAACCTCCACGTGTTGTAGTAAAAGATAATTTCAATTTTAGTCCATAAATAACAAGTGGGTGAAAAATGTAGAAACGTCTCTACTGAAGAAAACGACACCGTCCATCCATGTATCGACTCGAGAGGATAAAAATATCAAGTGATATTTCCGTAATTTCCAGATAAAAACAAGAAGGCAATTTCGTACAAATTCGAAAAATACAGAAAATTTTTGCGTAAATTTGAAATTTTTATCGAAACGACGGCGTAGTGCTATTCTCAAAGAGAAAACTACCTACACAATCACCATTGTCCTCGAACAAGATAGACAACAAGATTTGCAATTTTAAATCATCATTGTATTTCCTCACAAATTTAAATAAAGATCATGTGAAACTCTCCTAAAATTCACAAAAAGAAAAAAAATAACTACTTTTATCCAAAGAAAAATAAAGAAGATTTAAATGAGTCCACGTGCAAAATTAAACTAAAAAAAATTCATACACAAAATCAACTATGGAACTAAATTCGCATATTTAATAAAAGTTAAATTTCTTTCGATAATCATTTGGTTTTAGATAAATTTCAAAAAAAAAAAGGAAAAATTAGTTTTCAAAAAGAGTTTTTTAAAATCTGATTTTTTCTTTTCAAACTCAACATTTTTTTCTTTCTCATATTTATTTCTAAAAAAATTATTTTTTCCTATAATTTTTTTTTATTTCTAAATTTCTCTTTCTCTCTCTAAAATTTTCATATTTTGAATATTTATTGTTACTTGTCTCTCTCCAAATTTTTATATATTTTTGTTTTTTTTCTAACAGGTCAATTTCATTTATCTCTCTAAAAATTTAATATTTTTCTTAATTTTTTCCTCTCTACAATTTCCTCTTTTATAATTTTTCTTTCTCTTCGTAATCTCTTTGAAAATTATATTTTATTTTATCATTCAATTTTCTTTCACTCGAACTTTTATTTATCTTTGTATTTATTTATTTTCTCTAAAAGTTATATTTTGAATCTTGTTTTTATCTCTAAATTAGTTTAGAGAGACGTAAATAAATTTGTATTTTTATGTCTCTATAAGAAAATTTCTGCAGAATTGGGTCCCAAAAATAGGAAATGTATGTCCCGACCCTGTCCCCGATTCCATTTTTTAAATAATTAAAATATATTTATTACACATTTTTATACTTAAATTATAAAAATAATTATAAATAATTATAAAACCAATAATTTTTCTCGAGAACATCTCTCGGACTCAAGAACGAGGTGGAGACGGAGACTACAAATTTTCACGAGCATCAGAATGGGGGAGAGAATCCTCACTCGCATTCACACCATTGTCATCTTTACTCTACATTAAATTTTCTCTATTTTCAATTTTCTAACTTTTTAAAAACAAAAAACTAAAAATAGTTACCAAAATGTGTTTTGGTTTTTAAAAACAAAAAACAAAAAAGGGTTATCTTTTTGTTTTTCAAAAATAGAAAACCAAAAACCAAAAACTAAAAAAAGAAAAACAAAAAACAAAAATGGTTATCCAATGAGTCTTAAATTTTAATGCCTCATTCATCTCGAGCCTTATCAAATTCGTATAAAATTTACATTATATAATATACTTTTTCTAATAGCTTAAAACTTTAGACATTTCTAGTCTCGGTACTTTAAAAACATATTATTTTGGTGTCTATATTTTTAACTTTTGTTTATTTTAATCTGGTAAAATAAAATAGCTTTTTTTTTTACTATTAAAATTAGAAAATAGTCAGAAATAAATTTGCGCATTTATATCTGTTGTAATAGGACACTGCCACTAGTTGGTCGAAACGACGTGGTTTTCTCGTAGNACCCAGTACTCAATGAAGCTCTCTGAAGTCCGTTTCAGTGGTGCGAAAGAAAGCTCTGTAAAAATGGCGACGCTTCTTCCTTTCCTCGTCTTCACTTTCTTCGCCATTTCTGCCGCCGAATCAACCGCTTCGCTGCCTCAAGCTGCTCCTAAATCCTTGACCATCGCCTATATTCAGGTTTCGATTTTCATTTTCCCTCTCTTGTTTCTTCTATTTCTGCTCTCGTTCCTAGGTCGATTTGCTTGTATGAGTTTCTCTGAGGCTGGAACTGACCGTATTGCTTTCTTCTTCCTCTTCTTTGGTATTTTCGCGTGCAGCAAGAGGGAGATTGCAATTACAGGGTTAATATAACAACAAGCTGCTCATCCCCTTTCTACAATAGTGCTGAAATTGGAGTTCTGTTTGGGGACGCTCATGGAAATCAGGTTTGTTCTTCGGAGATTTTATTTTGAATTTCTTTTGCAGTTTCTGGAATAGGAAATCCCAATCGTTCATTTCGGTTGATTCTTATTTCATCTGTGGAAGGTTATAGACTGTAGATAAGACAATTAGAAACATCTGAATTAGTAATTAAGCATCTGAGTCCTATTGCTGAAGTTTCATCGAACATGGATATTTTTCTGGTTCTGCTTTTTGTTATCTCATGGTCAAGTTTTATAAATTCGAGTTTTGGATTGCAAGAAAAGAACAAAAGAAAAGCCGTAGAACATGTCGAATTTCCCCTTTCCCTTTTAAAGTGGTATGTTTTAGTCGTCAAATTTTACCTAAAAAATTATTTCGGTCATTATCGTTATTTTTTCATAAATCAAAATGCATTTAGAAATTCTAAATCTAATCTATTACTTGAGGTTTTAAATAGTTGTTCATGTATATATTTGTTGATTACAAAAATGAACATAATATATGTATATCTTATATTTTCATCACTTTTTAAAGTTAGGGAATGCTTTTAAAGATTCGAAATCAAACTAAAATTTTAACGTAGAATTGTCTTCAAAACCTAGAAGAAAAAGAAAATATTAAATTACAATTTTAGACTTGGTAATTCCTTCCTCGAATTTTAAAAAGTATTTAGTAGGTCTTTAATCTTTCTACGTATTAACTAATAAATCTACAAATTAAAAAAATATCCAATATTTCTATAAAATTTCAAGCTCGTTTTTTAAAATTTAAGAATTTATTAGACACAATATTGTAAGTTTAAAAATTTATCGGATACTTTGTAGTTTGAGACCTATTAAACATGTTTTTAAAGAAAGCCACCGAGTCCGACCAACCTTTACGAAGATTATTTTTTCTTTTTAAATTATGGTTAAATGGTTGATTGATTTAGCAATTGAAACCAGATCTACGAGCCAAAGCTGGAAGTTGAAAGCAAGAATGCATTTGGAAAATGCAGCAAAGACATTTTTGAAGTGGTAGGGCCATGCGTGGACCAAATATGTTTTTTCTATCTTTACAAAAATGGCTCAGACGACTGGATACCAGAGACTGTACAAATCTCAGGCTCTGATATCAACACTGTTGAATACAAATACAACTCCTCAATCCCACGTGAAACATGGTATGGCTTCGACGACTGCGATTACTTTCCACCGCCGTCGCCGCCGCCGCCTCCTCCCCCACCGGCCCCCTCCGCGGCCGGCCCTCGTCTGCCGGCCACGTGGAGATGGCTTGCTTATGCAATTCTGTGCTTCTCCGCAGCGCTGTGATGTCCGCCGTGGTGTGGTGGGTTAGATATATTTTTATTTTTGATCCACCGTATTAGCAGTGGTTTTGATTGGTCTATCTAAAAATATTAAATCAAATCTGATGTTAGAATTGGATTTGATGGAGTTGTTATGACACAGTTGAATAACTGATCACCAATATCTGCTATGTATGTTATTACTTTTCTTTTTCCAAATTTTTAGAGTTGAATTTCAAATTAATTGAACTTTATCAAATCAATATGCTGCTTGGTGCTTGCATATTCAAAGAGTGTAATTTGAGGGGAAAAGACAAAACAAGAAAAAACAAAAACAAAAGCTCCAAATTTCAAAGATGGACCCAGTAAGCAAATACGTAACTTGATCATCTTTTTCTTTAATTTGACTTCTAGTTTAAATTTATTTTGTTTATTACGATTGGTTTTTTTCTTTTTCAATTTGGTAGGCATTCAATTCAATTAAAGAAAAATTATATAATTTATTTTTTGTTAAATTACAAGGTTAGTGTTTAAACTTTTCTATAGGGTGATTAATAAGCAGTTAAACTTTAAAAAGGGTCCAAAACTAAACCATGAAGTTGCGCCATTTATGTGTTATAAAACCATCTTCCCTACCATTCTTTGCAATTTATTTATTTTTTAATATCCGTGAGTATTTAGATCAGTTTATGTATATCTCGACTAATAATCTTTCAAAAAAGAAAAAACCTTTTTAGTTCAACTAGAAGCTAAAACCGACCTTGGAAGCCACGTATAATCCTTTTTTTTTTTCATTACGAAACATTAACTATTATATAAAACGAAAATTTAGAATTTATTTATATTTATTTACACAACTCTGGAATTTTTTTCTCTATCATTTTTCTTTATTGACACTGACTGTCTGACACCGACCCTTCCAAGTTCCACGTGGACTAACGAGAGATTTTCAGAAAAAGAAAAAGAAAAAAAAAGGACGAACGATGGAGAGGGAGAGAGTTTTGATTCTTTGAATACAAGTGTGGCCTTCCACAAACCGCCTCGCGTACGATTTCTCTGCCTCTGTAATCTTCCGCGTGTTCGTCTTCTCCAGGAACTCCTCAGCGCCAAAGAAGCAGACGGAAGAAGAAATGAAGAGACTACTCTGTTTTCTGCTCAGCTCCGTCTTCCTTTTCGCTCTTTCAGAGGCCACCCAATTGCTGCCTCAACCCGCTGAATCCTTCAATTTCAATTTAACATATATTCAGGTCTATATTTATCGGTTATTCCTTTTACATTTTGCACTCATTTTGATTCTTTTTGGCCTATATCTGACAACGATTTTATGTTTTGCTTTTGCGCCTTTGCTGTGGAATTTTCGGTGTAAAGCAAGCCGGGAGTTGCTCTTACTCGGTTGTTATATCGACGAGCTGTTCGTCACCTTCTTACACTAGGGATCACATCAGTCTTTCTTTCGGCGATGCTTATGGCAACCAGGTTTGCTTTCTTTAAATTTTAATTTTCCCATTGATTTTCTCGGAATAGAACGCCCTAATTTTCAGACATTCGAAATGGTTAACGAAAGAAATCATAGATGAAATTTGCATCGGAGTTTCGTAATATCCGTTTTTCTTGCAATGTAAAAGCATATTAGTTGCTCTAGGTTAAAGTAACTGATTGGTATTATCCTTTATCTTTCTGGTACCAAATGGAATAGAAATCAAATCAGGGGTTTATTTCTCGATTATGATGGGATGGTAGCTTGTTGATTTATATGTTTCAGAACTTAAAAAATCAGGTTTGTATTTAGTCTTATATTAATATCTTTGAAAAATCCAGTCATTAGACCAAGTTGAGCAACATCATATAGCCCTGAGACGTCCAAAACTTCCTAAAACATTTGGAAAGTTTCAAAACATCATTTGTTCTAATGTTATAACATACTGTTCTTTCTAGGAATTTGAAAGAACACCGTGTTTATAATTCAGAAACCATGTAAACTCTCTTTTTTCTCACATAAATTTGGGAATTTCATATGTAACAATTAAACATTGAAGAAGCCTGCTTTGTATGATGAGTCGTGATTCGTGAAATTCGACTTGTGTGCCAGATTTATGTGCCAAGGATTGATGATCCATCCAGAAGAACATTTGAAAGATGTTCAACCGATACATTTCACATAAATGGACCTTGTGCTTACCAAATATGCTACGTCTATCTTTATCGCTCTGGACCAGATGCCTGGATCCCAACAACAGTGAAAATCTCTGGTGATAATTCTAGACCCATCACATTTAACTACAACACTGCCATACCAAATGACGTATGGTTTGGGTTTAACTTGTGTGGACATGCTTCGTCTTCAAACCGTTTATCAAGTTGTATGTGGTTCATATACGTCATTGGAGTGTGGATTCTCGCTCTTCTCTTGTAAGTTTATGTTATATTAGGACGCATTTCATATTCTATACTTGATAAGAATGCATTTTGATGTAGCCCTTTTAGCATATAGAACATGGATATAACTGACTAGAAAGCAGCATTAGGAGTGTTCTTCTGTTGTGATGTTGTTTTAAGGCAGAGGCACTTCTTGGTGACTGAGAATCTTGTCTCCGGATAAGCTTTTGGATATCTGGAACTAGGGAACAGAAACATTTTCTGGTTTTGTTTCTAGATACTGTCGGCCTTTGATTCATGTGGGATTCTTGTTTAGTTGGCTTTTTTCCTAAAGAACGTTGTTATATGAACTATATTTAAGATGGGTTATTGCTCCATTCGAATCTGTTTTGTGGTTGGGGAATGACTGGCTGGGACTTTGGGTCAATGGTTATCCTTAGAATGACGTATATAAAAGTTATATCCTGATTTTTTCCCCTCTGAGTTCAACGCAATTTTGAGGGTAGAGATTGGATAATTGACCTTTTGAATGGTAACCTTATCCATTAAACTGACGAACTATATTCAGAACTATATTCAGATTGGTGGTTGCATATTGATTGGAATTTTTTGATTCCCCATCTCAATAAATTTGAGTTTTGTGAGGTTTAGACTTGGAAATATGAGTTTAATATATATTTTGATTATGCAAAATGAGTTATATAAATCTAGTTGATTGAGTCTAGTGGTTATCCTTAGTCAAGTCACATACATTGTCTTCATAAAAATAATATGAGAAATAGTTATACTATCACTGTGAGAATAGCTCAAATTACCTTGTTTGAGTTCGAAAGTTTAATCTCAAATCCCAAATCCCACCTTTGTTGAACAAAAGGAAGAAATAAAAAAAACCACTTTTTATTTTCTGTTGTAGTAATTTGAACTTCTTACCTCAAGTCTGTAAATAAATGCTTCGACCAATTCAACTATACTTGTGTTAGCATTGATAATGCACTCAACTAAACTTAATTTCTTAGATTTCAAATACCAATAATTACTCTTTAGTCTTAATTTTAATTTTAACCTAGTAGAATGAATACTAAAAAGAACTTTCTCTCAAAAAAAAAAAAAAGAAAAAAACTAAAAAGAACTTACCTAAACTTAATTAGGTGTGTATTCAATCTCCGAAGTCTAGTTTTGCTCATTTATTTTTAATCCGTCTGACCACCTATTTTGCTTGGAGATCATGTCCATGTATTTAATCATCAATTATATGAGTGTGTGAAACATTTTAGAACGCATAAGATTTTTTTTTTAGTTGACCTGTTGATCATTTTTTTCATCTTACAGATTTTAGAGAGATATTTTCAATTTTGTAATTTTAATGGCAAGTGTTAAAGGGTAAAAGGGGCCACTTCGACCAGTGAAAGGAGAAGAGCTATTGGGCAAAATGCCCTTATAGAGATGGGTGTTTGATTAAAAGCCCAAAAATAAAATTTTGGGGCAAAAATACAAAATGCCCCGTTAATTTTGGATGATCGATCTCTATCATATTGATTTTCTTAGATGATCGATCACTTTGACTTGTTGATTTTCATTGGCCTCAGTCCTATTGATCTTTGAATTATCGACATCGACACCTAACTTGTTCGTCTTCTTATTGACTTCTGGCTTGATCTTCCAATTTGATAATAGGAGATTTTAAGAGGCAAAAGTTTTATTTTTCATTTCTAAAAAAACTGCTGAATGCTGATACAGTATTTAATTAGAAAAAATATAAATAAATTTATTGAGGGAGGGGTATGATTGTCATGAAGACAAGACATTTTGCCTTATATTTTATTTTGGGTATTTGGACAAATATGAACCAAAATTGTATGAACAGTGCGCAGCAGCCCAATTACCCAAAAGAGATTGAAGAAACGAAAGAAATGAAGACTCGGGTAGAACTAGAAGCTTAGAAGATTCTCGACCTGAAGGCTGAATCTGATCCATTTCGAAGGCAAAATATTAAGATGATGCGTTCATCCATGCCCCAGCGGCGCCAAATCGTCGAAGTATCGGCTCGCCACCGTCGGGATGACCATGCAACCAAAAACTTCCACATTAATCCGGATTCCGATTTATCATCGTTCGATCCCTCTTTTTCTGTTTCTTCTTCCACTTCTCTTCCTCGCTTTTGATCCTACTTTCCCCTCGTCGGGAAGATTCTCAACAGATGAATTCGGATACTCTTTTTTGAGAGACTTATTTTCTTCTAATTGAATCTGATCTATTGGATTTCACATGTGTTTTTATTAATCTAGAGATATGAGTTGCTACAGAAGATCCAAGTTTTCATTTGATGCATTTCGGAACCTGTCCTCAAAGATTTTTCCCAAGGATATAATTCGAGATCATCCTAGGTCAAGAATTTCCCAAAAGGGCTCTTCGTTTACGGCTGGGAAACAGTCTAATTCTTATGGTTTCCAACCGGCTTCTCCAATAATACGAAGATTTGGTCAGCAAGTTGGAGAGAATAGGAGGCTATACAATCCCTTCTTGGGTGATTCCAAGAGATTTTACTATGTTGATCGCTACCGCGTCCAGCATTTTAAGCCCAGAGGACCTCGGCGATGGTTTCAAGATCCAAAAACTGTAATGATAGTCGTGTTTGTGGGTTCTGGAGTATTTGTCACTGTGTATTATGGGAATTTAGAAACCATACCTTATACAAAACGAAGGCATTTTGTGATCTTGTCCAGAGCTATGGAGAGGAGGCTGGGAGAGTCGCAATTTGAGCAGATGAAGGCAGCTTTTAAGGGTAAAATATTGCCGGCCGTACACCCAGAAAGTGTGAGGGTAAGATTGATAGCTAAGGATATAATTGAGGCATTACAAAGAGGGTTGAAGCAAGAGAATGTGTGGAGTGATTTGGGCTATGCATCAGAGGCTGTGATAGGAGCACCTGAAGGCAGTGGCCATGAGACATTGATGGCGCTTAGCGATGCCGGGGCCGAGAGGGTGGAAAGTAAATGGTCCCGCGAAGATGAGATTCTTGATGACAAATGGGTTGAACGCAGTAGAAAGAAGGGTCAGGAACAGGGGTCCCAAGCAGATACCTCGCATTTGGAAGGATTGAATTGGGAAGTCTTGGTGGTCAATGAACCGGTTGTTAATGCATTCTGCTTGCCCGGTGGGAAGATCGTTGTCTTCACTGGCTTGCTCGAGCACTTTAGAAGTGATGCAGAAATTGCAACTATTATTGGTCATGAGGTATGTTATGCCATATCATAGTATCAAGTTCTTTATTGGAGATGATCTATAAGACTAGATGTTATTAGAGTTAAGAGGAGTATTGTGTTATGTAGCTATTGTGAGTTTGAATTTCAATATTTTTTCTCTTGATTCTTTCATCAATATCAACATTTTTTGTTCTTGAACTTGCAAATGTACACTTATCTCACTGCCTATTTAGTCATGCCATAATCTTTAAGAATCTTGGGTGGATCATGTTTTCATCAATTAGGTTGGGCATGCTGTGGCTCGACATGCTGCAGAGGGTATCACAAAGAACCTGGGGTTTGCCATTTTACAAATTATCCTTTATCAGTTCGTCATGCCTGATATTGTCAACACTATGTCAGCTCTTTTCTTGAGGCTTCCATTCTCTAGACGGTAAGTTCAGCATACTTTTCTTTAATCTTTCTTGGTTATATTGATTTAGTTATAGTTCGTGGTTAGATTTTTTTTGTTTTGCATTACTTCAATATATGTGTGTGAGTACATAAACATGTTATTTTGCCGTCATCATGCTATCTGTTATTTGTTCAATGAATTACTTAGCTGCTCTGCATCAAAAGATTTGGTTGTAGACGAATAAATATTCATTTGATGAACAAAGACTAGAAGTATCTTAGCGCCGAAGAGCTTTTCTTTCATTTAGTGCATCTAATTACCTACCTTTGAATCATCACGAGATGAATACGAAGGCCTAAGGCCTAGTACATTGCTCATTTTGGTTTTGTTTTATATGATTTGTCAAGCATTCCACAAAAAAGTCTCTAGTTCGAGCATCTGAAAATACTTGAAGGGTGATTAAACTGAGGTGGATTTGGGATTAGTTTACAGCCTGTTATTTCTGCCTCCAGGATGCAACCATTATAGAGTGATCTATATCATTATTATAAAAACAGTTTCACCGAAGAACTCTGTCCATCTACCAACGGGTTGGGTTCAAATTCTGATACCGAAATTTTTATGCCCTCAGGATGGAAATGGAAGCGGATTACATTGGTCTGCTTTTGATAGCCTCCGCTGGATATGACCCTAGGGTTGCACCCACAGTATACGAGATGTTGGGTAAGGTAACCGGTGACTCGGCTCTGAGAGATTATCTTTCTACTCATCCATCTGGAAAGAAGAGAGCTCAGTTGCTAGCTCAAGCCAAGGTTATGGAGGAAGCACTTAGCGTTTACAGAGAAGTAAGAGCCGGTGGTGGGGTTGAAGGCTTCCTATAGGACTCCCAAAACTGCCCTAGAAATTCAAAACAAGTTGATGCTGAGTGGAAGTAGATAGACTTTCCTCCTGTATATTGTGCTATTAATTGTTTAAGCATGATATTAGATTTATAATTTTTTTTTTTTATTTCAGCCATATGATCAAATGTTTCAGTGATATCTGGGAGTTGATTTACTTGCTTTAGACTTTTCTCCTGAAAACCCCTTTACCCTTCCACCAGGTTGAATTAGCGATATCCATAGAAACTTGTTATTTTAAAAGAATGAAACTACAATAACACTCACGGTGAATTTGGGATAGCTTTTGAGAAAAATGCTTTCCAGTGAGGATCCTGCACGAGTTCTTCTCTAAGCAGTTTATGGTGCTTTTTAAGTTATTAGGATTTTCAAAATCATTTTTTTATCTAATGCTTTTAATTTGTTAAAAGAACTATTTGCCCTTTGAAAAGGTTGGTGTTTGTCACAAACTTAGAACCACAAAATTTTCGTACCAATATGGTTAATCTAACAAGAAGGAAGTAAATGTTGACGCGTTGGATCTGTTCATACCTTTCCCCAGTTGTGTATTTCAGCATGGTTCAGTTCCATCTATGCAACTTTCCAACCCAATGACACAAAATGTTTAGTAGTTGATTTTGCCAAAAAAAATAAAAGGTAATTGTCATCCATCCGTGGGATTAATGGTGAGAGAGTGATTTAAGGAGGGTTAGGGATTAACATTGATGGAAACAAGTAATGGTTGAGGACTAGGGGATACATCGATGGATACCGTGAACGATGTAATAACATAGTGGAAAGAAGAAGAATAGATAGATTGTGAACAATCTTTTGTGATGAATATTTTGTCTTTCCCTATGATGCTGCAAGAATGATAGTCTAGTTGGAAGAAAGAACAATTCAACTTTATTTTAGATATGCTAAAGGAGACATTTAATGAGCTTTTTATGATATGGTTCAGTTTTATAGCCACTGAATAGACGAAATTCTTTCGAGGTTGAGATTGGAAGGCCAACTATAACCGAGTTTCTAAGACCATCAGAAAAGTTGAGTTTGGATCGTTAGGTCTCATTCTTATATCATCAGTTTCATTTCTCAACCACCAATCTCACGTCCAATACAAAAATCATATTTTTCAAAATTTAATGCTAGTCTTTTAGCACGTCATGCACCTGATATATATTTTAATGTAAAACAAAATGTATAAATTTAAAGTGTGCATAGAGATTCAAAATATAGAAATAATATTTTTTGAAAAAAAAAAAATATATATATATATATATATATTAAATTTCACTTTATTAATTTATTTTATTATCAACCCAATTCAATTTATTAAAAGCTACATATCAGTAAATGATGAATGGTGTGAGGACAATACTAATAATTGGTAAATAATGAAATTATGTAATTTTATAATTTAAATTTGACAATATTTAATGACATTGAATACTTTAAAAGTAGTATTTATCTTGATAAATTAAAAAACAATAAATTGACATATTTTTAATGTATTATGTTATTGTTATTAACAAGTAATTTATTTTAAAAAAATATACCATTTTTTTTAAAGTTTCATAAGTTAATGTAGGAACTTAAATTAATTTTAATATATATTACAATACTAGGATATACAGAAAAAAAATTGCCACATCATTTTTTTAAAAATAAAATCTGCCACAACTAATAGCCGAAGAACTAAAATAAAGTATCTTTTGAATTTCAGGGACAGGGACAGAATATATCTATTATCCAAACCTTAGGTACGAAGGAAAGTAATTTAGCCTAAAATAAAGGTAGGATTGTTGGTAGTGGAGAAATATGTCGATTACCGCTGAACTATGTTCGTTTTGATAGTACCAAATTTATTACTTGTTTTATTAGTGATAATATGAATTTGAGTAGAGAAAGGAGAGGTGAGCAAAAAGAATTGAAAAAATTGAGTCAAATAATGGAAACTTACCAAACTAAAGTCGGTCGATTGATTCGATAAAAATCACGATCGGACCAATCGGTGAGTTGGTTCATATGAACCATCAAGAACTGACTTAACCAACCAATCGACTCTGGTTAATAAAAAAAATATATGTAAATTTTTCTCGCACGCGTGTTTATCTCGTACTAAGTGTTAAGGTGTTTCATTTTCCAAAACTTCACACTTCAATTGCCCCATAACCACCCACTGCCATTCTCGAGTTCTTTTCATTCTTCTTCAATTTTAAATTATTTTACTTCTTCTTCGTTGATAACTACCATTAGTTTATAAATATATGAGCAACTTTTGAAGTTGGGATTCAATTTCCAAATCGCCTACCAAACCTATAAAAAAATATTGAAAATATAAAATATAATTTTGTTTTTCATATCACCTCCATTGAAATAAAGAGAGAAGTCAAACAGCTCATTAAATATCGTCCATTATTTCAGGTCGGGAAAAGACATTATCAATAACTTCGTTTCCGATTGGTCTATTTGAAACATGAAAAGAATTCATTGATGATTTTCTCTTTTGGTGGGAAAATTAAAGTTCTCATCACTTCCCAACCATCTCTTCAACGATCAAGGCAATATAAATAATTGTTTTTCTCAACTTGTTAAGAATTTTTTAATTCTGGCGTTCCTATCTCTTTTTATATTTATAAACCTCACATCATATTCTTAAATGATAATCATCTGACTAACAATAAATTAGAGTCAAGTATCTTACACTAACTCAAAACTTGACAATTGTCCTGTCATATAGGATTTCAATTATGTCGCTTATAACTATGTTTAATGATATAATCTAAAGTTAAAGAAAACAAAGTGAAAATCTAATTGGATCTCCAACTCAATGCACTATAGAATAAACTTGGATTAAGTGATGGTTTATACTCGAATCAATTATTAGGGCATATTTCTTGATGTTGATGCCAACACCGTCATTAATTGTCTTTATTAATTGAATGATGTGTATTAAGTTTTTCAAAAACTTTCATGGCTTTGTTTTATATTTCATCCAAAATATCTCACCCCAACTATTATTCTAACACCTAAAAAAATTCCACCCTCAAATAAAAGACTATCGAACCTCCTCTCAAATAGTCATTCATATATTATACTCTCAATAATATTGTCAAGAGCTTGCTCTTATCCAAAGTCAATTACTCTTCTATAGAGCAAGCACACATTACTTGTCTGAGAAAGCTAAGTTACGAATCACATTGTGGTTATTTAGTATTAGAATGTCTATCATACCTTAACCATCCTCCCCTCTCTAGTTGAACCACTTTTGTTTCATATTTAAGAATATTTGAGGCTCACTACTTTTGTTCGGCACCAAAGGTCCATTAATACGACAAAGTTTTTAGCATGATGTTTGATATCACTTTGTGAGGGCCAAAAACCTCTTCATATTTCTTTAAAGATATGTTCATGACTTTGATTTTGATTTCATCCATAAAATCTCATAGTATTTGTCTTTATTTATATAGACTTCCCTTTCTGATACCTGGTTAAGATCACCACTCAACCTAAAATATTAAGCTGATAGATTGGAGATAAAAAAACAAAATACGAAGAACACAAAAGAGAGAAAAAGGAGGGAGATGTGACTTAATCTGAGATGGAAGAAGAGAAAATATAGGAGATATAAGTAATTAAAAAGAAAACATTTATCTGGACCACGGTATTCGAGGAGCTTTCTTCGAAGTTTTCTCCATTTCTAATCTAATATTGGAACAGGGTTGGCATCCCCAATGGTCAAACAACATTAAGTGGCAGGCTGTAGGCGAGGGGAGAGCAGCATTCAATAAGGTAAAGAGTAGAGGGAGAGAGAGAGAGTTAAGAGTGGGTGGGTGGGTGGATGGGTGGATGGGGTGTTGGGGAACCAAACAAAAGGTGGGGCAACCAAAAGTCACTTCCTCACCATCTCCTGATTCAACTATGTTTTTCAAGATCACAATTATCTCTCTTTTTTTTTTCCTTTTTACCTACTGTATTTCTATTTAGTACTGTAATTTCTTTCCTATATATACTGCTTTAAGAGCTCAGTACAGAATGTGGAAAACATTACAATACAACTCTGTGTGTGTGTGGTGCTGCCTTTTTTCACTAAAATTCAAAAGCCATACCTGCACCGCCATTAAGATTCCCATTTCTCCATATCGCCACCTCAACCTTTCCTCCATAACCAATGGATTATGCTCCCAAGGTCAGCCATGGCGGCACTGTCCTCCATTCCACTCAATTATTCACACACCTTCGCTTGACTTTCTTCCAACTTCTAAACTTTCTCGTTCTCATTCTCGTGAGTTCCATTGAAATTTATATTTTCTTAAAAGGATGGAACCCCATTTTCCACATCTTCCTACTCCTGTCTTGTTATGTCGTCTTCATTATCATAAAGCCTTCCATTCTGAATGCTCCTCGTTCAGTTTATTTAGTTGACTTCTCATGCCTTAAACCCCCAAGCTTCTGCAGAATTCCCTTCTCTTTTTTCCTAGAAAATGCGACTTTGATTGATACTTTTGATAGCGATAGCATCAGTTTCATGGCCAAAACTCTCAAATCTTCTGGACAAAGTGAAGAAACATGTCTCCCTCCAGCTTTACACTTCATTCCACCCAAGACCCATCAACAGGAATCCATCAATGAAGTCCATATGGTGCTGTTTCCTGTCATGGAAGATCTTTTAACCAAAACCCATCTCTCTCCTCGTGACATTGACATTCTGATCGTTAATTGCAGTGGCTTTTGTCCTTCTCCTTCCCTCTCCTCCATAGTTATCAATCGATTCTCCATGAGAAGTGACATTAAGAGCTATAATCTCTCTGGAATGGGGTGCAGTGCAAGTGCTGTTGCCATTCAATTAGCTGAAAATCTTCTTCAGGTCCACGAGAACTCTTATGCCATTGTGCTTAGTACAGAAATTTTGTCGAACGGTTGGTATGCAGGAAAAGAACACTCTAAACTACTCCTGAACTGTTTCTTCCGTATGGGAAGTGCAGCTATTCTACTCACAAACAGAAAAGAAGCGAAAGATTCTTCAAAATATAAACTACTTAAAACGCTTCGAAATCAGACATCATTCGACGACAAAAGTTACCTTTCAGCCATTCGCGAGGAGGACGCGGACGGAAAACTCGGAGTCTCTGTGACACGAGATACGCTTCAGGTTTTCCCCGAAACTCTCCGAACAAACATAACCATTATGGGTTCTTCGATCTTGCCGCTGTCGGAGAAACTCCGTCACGGCGTTTCCAGGCTGCGAAAGCGATACGTGGACAAATCGCAAGAAATTTACGTGCCGAATTTCAAGAGCGTGATTCGGCATTTTTGCTTGCCGGTATCGGGGGGTCCGGTGATAAGGGCGATCGGAAAAGTGCTGAAGCTTAAGGAGAAGGATTTGGAGGCGGGATTGATGACTCTCCATAGATTTGGGAACCAGTCGTCTTCTGCGCTGTGGTATGAACTTGCGTATTTGGAAGCTAAAGAGAGAGTCGAAAAAGGAGACACGGTTTGGCAAATAGGGATGGGCACTGGGCCCAAATGTGTTAGTTTGATTTGGGAGTGTGTGCGGCCCATTATTGGAGAGTCCAAGAACGATCCATGGGCCCAAGCAATCGATCGGTATCCCATTTAGGCCCATTAACCTAGAAGATCTTGATCTTTCAATGGATGTAGTGTAGACCCAACTAATAAAATTGGTTTTTTCCTTGCTTCCTGTTTCAATATGAAAATTCGTTGATATTTATGATTATTTTATAGTAATATATTATGGAATTATAGATGTTGATGCATGGATTTTGACCCTCCAGCTCTTCTTCTCGCACACACCTAACTCGATGATAAGGGAATCGATACGTGCAAAATCAAACCGATCTAAATCGGTGTGACCTTAGTCACACGGACTCCGATGCTTAAATTAGCGAGGGAGAGTTGAGAAAATAGTTAGCTAGGGATGAGTCCCTTACCCTTCACGGGTGGATCTCACTGCTACTTATAGCCGTGAAGATGATTCCAGAACCTTCGTAGCCAAACCCTAATTCGGCTCTGCAGGGCCCGAGGGATCGTAGATCGTAGGCGGGAGATTCATGGGCTGGGCCGTGGGCCGAGCAGGGGTCGGNGAGGGATCGTAGATCGTAGGCGGGAGATTCATGGGCTGGGCCGTGGGCCGAGCAGGGGTCGGGACCGAGAAGTGGTCGGGACCGAGCCCTCTCGGCCTGGTTAGTTTTTCGCCAGTCGCTTTCCTCGTTCTCTGCCCCGGCGTTAGGTCGTTCTTTGGGCCGGCTCATTACGTCACGGGTCGGTCTCCCCCAATCAATGATCTCAGGCTTCAACTCCTTGTCCCGTTTCGGGTCGTTTTTGTTCTCCATAACAATGACCCCCACTCTCAAAACAGAAGACGAATAATTGTGTAAAGATCTTTGTTTTGAGATTACTTGTCGCTTGTCGTTACCACGAGATCATTATATATTAGTGGCTAAAACTGTGAAGGTTGCTAACGCACAGGGTTTCTACCAAAAGCTTTTGATCCAATTTTGGATTTTAGTGCTTGGTTCCTGCCACTAGTTTTGTGTCTTGAACTTGTCGATATTATTCATGAATTGGAAGTTTTTTCCAATTTTCGTTGACCACAATCAAGTCTCCTGAGCCTGGTTTTATTCTCATCTGAGTTTAAACCATTTACCTTTCGCCTTGGGATCTAACTTTAACAGAACTAATGTCGATACCTTTGGGTTTCTAACCTATTTGGCTTTTGCCCATGTTTTATACCTCAAGGTTTACTCTCGGGTTTCTAACCCACTTGGCTTTTGCCAATGGCTTTTATACCCTGAGTTTAGTCGGCACCCTTAGGTTTCTAACATATTTGGCTTCTGCCAGCTTTTTACCCCAAGTTAAATCAACACCCTCGGGTTTTTAACCTATTTTGGCTTTTGCCATATGATTTTCTACCCGTGGGTTTCGTTGATCGGTTAGGCTTGCCTGTTTTCTGTTTTGACCTTGCTGGGCCTGTACGCATGCCTTTTTCAGCACCTCGGGATTCTTTTCCCTGGTTTCACTGATTGGCTTTTAGCTTATCGGCCTACTTCTAGGTCCGTCCCAATTTTGAGTTTCTTGATTGGTCATAGATATGTAGATATTCAGGTCGTAGAAATGTAGATATTCATATGATGTCCCCTGCTTGAGAAATTTATTTCAGAATGAACATAAAAACTCAAGTATCGCGTTAAATGTCGAAGACTTTATTAGTAGGAAGATTGTCCTGTCGAAGATTTAGTTACAATAACCTTCGAGTTGTAGTATCGAGCTATTCGATTTTTGTATTCAGCCGTTCGTAGCCGTGCTGTTTCTCGATGTTCTTTTAATAGGTCGAGGTTGAGCTGTACGGATTCGTTGTTGTCAAGTAGATTGAACTGCTCTACACTTGGGGAGGGGAGTCCAATTTCGACTGGCACTACAGATTCAGAGCCAAATGATAGTGAAAATGGCGTTTCTCCTGTCGGAGTACAAGGTGTTGTTCTGTAGACCCATAATGCGTTGGAAAGTTCCTCTGCCCACAACCCTTGGAGCTTTTCTAATTTGGTCTTCAGAGTTCTTTTGATGATTTTGTTGACTGCTTCAACCTGCCCATTAGCCTGCGGATGTGCTGGCGAGGAACAAATGTGCTTAATGTCTAACTCTCTGCAAAATTCTCGAAAGGCAGCATTGTCGAACTGCTTCTCATTATCACTGATAATGGTGTAGGGTATTCCGAAGCGACAAATTATGTTCTTCCAAATGAAGTCGGTGACCTTTTTCTCAGCAATTGTCGCTAGGGCTTTGGCTTCGGCCCATTTAGTAAAATAGTCGACTTCAACTACTGCAAATTTGGTCTGACCCTTTTTCGAGTGGGAGAGGCCCATAAGGTCTATTCCCCACTGAGCAAAGGGCCAAGGACTCATTATGCTTGTTTAGTGGCTATGGCGGTTGTCTAGGTACTGTTGCAAACTGTTGGCATTTGTCGCATTTTTTGGTGAATCGCTTCGTGTCGTTCAGCATGGTCGGTCAGTAGTACCCTAGTCAAACTATTTTGTGACTTAGGGATCATGCTCCAGAATGGCTCCCACAAACACCCTCATGTATCTCTTTCATGACGTAGTGAGCTTCGTCGGGCGTTAGACATTTTAAAAGCGGCAACGAGTAACCTCTTTTGTACAGATTGTCGTCTTTAAGCACATATCTGGCTGCTCGTCGTTGTAGCTGCTGGGCCTCTATCTTTTCAGTAGGCAGGATCCCGTCTTTCAAATATTTGATCAAAGGGCTCTTCCAATTTTCTTCTGGTTGCCCTTGCTCGTCGATATCCATTGCTTCCTGAGCTTCTATGCTTGGCTCGGGTAGAATCTCGACCAGTACAGTTCTGCCTAAGTCGGTTTCATAAGCTGCAGCTAGTCGAGCTAACGCATCGGCGTTGACGTTTTGAGCACGTGGAATTTGTCGAATCTCATATTTTGAGAATTGGTATAGCTGGTTTTTTACCTGTGAAAGGTATTTCGCCATTCGCGGTTCTCTAGCCTGAACTTCTCTTTCACTTGACCTACAACCAGCTGTGAATCACTTAGTATCAGTATGTTCCTGACCCCAACGTACCTGGCCACTTTTAATCCTACTAGTAGAGCTTCATATTCAGCTTCGTTGATGGAGTTGACTTTGTTGCTTTTATTTTCATAGGTTTCTAACCCTTTGGCCATAGCCACTAGTTTTATACCCGTTGTCATTTTTACTCCATCTCATGTTTTAACTGTGCTAGGACAATCGACCCGCTTCTGGTTTGGCCGTGTTGAGATTGTTTAATTGTTCTTGCCAAATTTGTCGATTAATGTAGATTCTGCTTTCAAAATCTGTCGATTAATGTAGATTTGTGCCTCATTGCACCTGGTCGACGCCGAGCAGTGGTCGGATCCGAGCAGAGATGTGCTAGGCTAGGTCGGACCCGAGCCCTGCTCGGCCTGCTCGGCTTGGGCTGGTTCTACCAAGCTTGCGTCGTTGAGTCGGTCATGACCTATTGCCCCCTACTCTCAAGGTAGTGTATTGTCGATATCCTTTGAGAGTATGTTTATAGACGAGGCAAGGTGTTTTATCAAAGTCGCTTGGCATCCAGTTTTGGATTTAGAAAACAGAGTTGGTAGGGAACCAAGTTAATGGATATTGAAGGGAGTTCATGAAACTCAATCTTTCATGTCCTACAGTGGCATCAACCAGTTGATATATTCGAGGCAAAGGAAAAAAATCCTTTGGACAGGCCTTATTCAGGTCCGTGAAGTCGATGCACATTCTCCATTTGCCGTTTGGTTTCTTTACCAGCACTACGTTGGATATCCACTAGGGATAATGTACTTCCCGAATGAAGCCTGCTTTCAGTAGCTCTTCCACCTGTTCAGCTACAATCTCGTTCCTTTCTTGGTTGAACGCGCGACGCTTCTGTTTCACTGGCTTACAGCTCTCGTCGACATTGAGTCGACATTGACTCCTCGCTCGATTCCCGG
>NW_019104504.1:1081910-1098930 GCF_001995035.1 Momordica charantia
GGACGAGGTGGCGCTCAGTACTTGTGCCTGTGGGAGCGTCGGTGGCCAGTGTGGGTGCCATCCTATGGAGGTGGCTCTCGGCGGCTCCACCGCCGTAGTCGCCGCCCTCACGCCGAATCACATAGTCGTCGCCAACTGCGGTGACTCACGCGCCGTCCTCTGCCGTGGAGGGAGGGCGATTCCGCTTTCCAACGATCACAAGGTTCTTTTTCCTCTATATCTCTTCCCCATCCATCCCTCCAAATCTGTAACTGTAACAGTCTGTTCGCTTAACACGTGGTATGACGATCACTGGTTTGTTTATCTTGATGCTTCTGTGATGAGCTGAAGGACCATTTTGCTTATACAAGTGCCTACCTTATTGTGGCGCCTTAATTTTAGATGGATTAGGTCTCGGATAGATTCTCATTCATTTGGCTATTTTATTCCCTTTTCAGATTTTTATTCACACTGGTACAGATGGATGATGCTTTGCCAATTATTATTAATTCTTAGGAGTTATGTTATGGATAGAGATCCTGGCGTGTCCTGGTTATTTTTACGACACTTGTTTCCTAACTGTGGCTGTAGAGATGCTGTCATCCTTCTATTGCAATTAATTCTTTTAAGTTTTCGACCTGTGTTCAAATTTCTTAGTCCACTTGTATCCCTGCGGAAAAAATGGTTGAAGTGGAGTAATGAATATTAGATATCTAAAGATTCTTAAAATGTTTGCAATCGGTACTGTTTGAAAATCTACTTTCTTAATGGTTTACGTTGGAAAATTTTGTTGGGTCTATCCATCTTGTATTATGTGATAATGACTGTGACCATGCTGCTTAAATGCTGTGACTATAGCATTTTCATGGAGCTTGTTTGTTTCAGAGATTGAAGTCACGTTAGACAATTTCTATGCCGTTCGTCTCATACCTGTATACACAGTTTTCCATAAGAATAGTGCACTTTTAGATGGATAGAATGTTGTTGACCAGAAAATTTACGGAATTGTATGCTTGCTCTAATTAATGATTATATGTTCTGAAAGTGTTGGTCTACTTAACTTCAGTATGCATTCTTGCACAATATTTTTTTCCTTCCAGTAGGTGTCATATGATGAACGCATAATGCTTTCTCACTATTTTGCTCAAAATACTCTCAGCCTGATAGAATCGATGAACTAGCAAGGATTGAAGCTGCTGGAGGACGGGTGATTTTTGTAAATGGAGCTCGGGTTGAAGGCATCCTTGCAATGTCCCGTGCAATAGGTAATAATTACTGCTTCTTTGAATTATGACCAAGAAATTATATACCTTTGTGTATTTGCTTAAATATTGCAACGATTATTGCATATGGTCACTTAAATAAATCTAATTCTCTTTTCAAGGAAGAGAAAAGTGCTCACTATGACACTGTCTAAGTAATTTTGAGGTGGACCTTTCTTGCAAGGCAACAAACCAATTATGGTCATGTTTAGTTTTAACACTTCTCTGTTTAACCGAGTTTGACAAGTCCTGCTTTCTTTTCCAAGAATTCATATATTGATTGAATTAAAAGCTTCCAAGCTTTCATAAAAATTTGTTTGTCATGCTCTGTTGCTAGTGGCTAGTGCAATATATATATAAACACTTCATAGAAGGGAATGTATGGAATCTTAAATAATTGAGGGGTTCAGATTCCGATATCATGATATGATCAAACACAATCTCGTTTCTCTAGGTTGAGACCATGGACAATTTTGACAGCTTTCAAAATGGAGCAGTTATGCTCATTTGGAATATACATTTAAAGTGACAAAAAAGGTTTGTCTTGAAGTTCATTGTGTTTGCATTCATTTATAACGTTTTGAGCGAGATCATTACTACCTTGAATCTGAAGTAAACGCTTTTAGCTTCTTCTGACTCCCCCATTCCCTGTTGGAGCATTTAGCTTGGCTTCTGACAATATTGCATGGCAGAAATGTGAAGTATATGACTTCTTAATGAAAATGCATTATGTTGCTTTTGCTCATCAAGAGATTGTTATCATGATTGAATGATAGTTTGAATAAAGTCAGCAAATTTTCCGAGTATATTTCTAGAACACCATATTTTAAAACTCATGAGGTCTAGAGCAAACATATTTTGACAAAACAAAAAGTCTTGAGCAGGAGTCTTTCATTCCCTAAAAAGCCAAAAGCCATAATTTGCCCTAGTAATTCAATTTATTGCGGGCATTACGTTACTTAGGGTTTAGGGGTTGTATGCTAATACTGACGTAAATGCTGAAAGTTAGGGAAGACTTGGGAAATAAATGTGAAGATTAAGAATGTTACATCGATGAGCATGAGACGATTTTTCTTTGTGACCATCTCAATGAGAAGATGTTCATTTTTAGAGTTACCATCTCAATGAGAACATGTTCATTTTGAAAGTTTTCTTTTTTGTTTGAGGAATCATTTCCAGAGTTTGAAGCCTTCGGGTCCACCAATATGGATTCTAACTTATTGCAATTATAATGACCTTATTAAAGTACGACTTGGGATATCTCTTCCTCTTCCTCTTGTGATGAGAGAGACATATGGCAGAGTAAAGATTATGAAAACCAATTTGTTACTGGGGGCAAGCCTGCAGAATCATGTCATGTTGGCAAGTACCCCTGTTGTGATGTATAGTCAGTCTGTCTTGAACATGATCGTGCTTAATAACCAAGTTTCTTATTTTTAGTTTTGTGAGATCATTTCATGCGGATTCATACTTTTGTTCAGTTACTTGTATTATTGCTACTTAAACTGAGTATTAATCTAGTAGTAAGAGAAGGGACTGGAAAAGTGGAAGGCAGGATGATTTTTGTTTTTGCTTTTTTTCGTTTTTAATTATTTTTATTTTTTATTTTAATGATGACGTTATCTAGCTATACTCTGCTTTATATGTCGTTTCCGGCTATGTTGTTATCCATATTTATACTTTATTCATTCCATTTGCTTTGATGAGCATGTACATATCTTCTTCATTTGTGGGTTCCTTGATAAATACTTCTTTTCTGACAAAGAAGGATATGGAAATGATGTATTTATCTGACAAGAAATATATGGTTCAATGGAACTGGAACATTTGGAGCAAATGCCGAAATTTTGATGAAAATATGGTAGGATATGGATAGATAGAAGAATCATGCAACAATGCTGAATGTAATATACTATAGAGGTGGTTCGTAACCATGATGCAAATTGTTGAATAGTTGAGCTTCAGCATCAATATGAGAAAGGAAAATTAAGACAAATATTCAGAATTTATTCAACTGGGGCGTACCTGGTTAGGCATTCGAGGCTGTGCTTTCCCTTATCAGTTAGCTGTTGCACACTGTGATGTATTGGCACATAATGTATATATGAATTCTAGAATATGGGCTGGCAGGGAGTTAGATTGACCACTATGGTTAGTTGTTATTAATCGTTTTGTTCAAAAATTAGTTAGCTCTCTATTCTGTTAGATACAGTTAGTTGGGGAAGAGCTGGGTGTAAGGGGAAGCTGTGCTGCAATTCCCCGAGGGAGTGAGATTGAGGAAAACTCTTGTATTCGTCTCTGTAATTCTTCTTCACAATCAATATAGATCCAAGCTCTACCTTAGACCAGCAATGGTTTAAACCACTGTAATCCTATAATCCTTTGTGCAGTCTCTTCTGTCTAATGAATTCATTATTCAACTCTATATCCAGTCCGCTTAAATTTGTCACACAAACTGATCGATACCACCATCTTTGTTTTGTTTTATATAGTTGCGGGTTCGGTTGGCATAGATTTTGTGATTATTTATAATTACGTTTTGAATATTTTGGAACTAAATAAGCTTCCTGTATTGGGAATTAGTTTGTTACTTTTTCTGAGATAATGTCAGAGTAGTTATGGTTTTGGCCAATGAACAATGTTGACAAGTAGCAACATGGAATTAAAAGATGCTCAGTTTCCAAATGCACATCTTAAGCTATTATTCCCAAATGCACATCTTAAGCTATTATTCAATCGGTGGGACATTAGGTTCTTTAATCTCACTTCTCTACATGTACACACATGTTGAAACTTGTGTGAAGATATGGGTTTGTCTTATATCTTAGGGATAAATGTGAGGCTGATGCATACCGACTTATGATTAGATTTGGCATAGATGTGAGCTTCGTATTCAACTTGTCAATGAGTGGGATGCATCAGAACTTGTCATTGAGTGGGATGCTTTTGTCGTTGAGAGATTGATAGCTTTAGAAAACTTGTAGTTTCGAAGCAAAAAGTTCTAAGCTATTCGGTGCAAAAGGTTAGTGATGAATATACATCGCAAGACTCGGGAAACAAATTTTGAGAAGTTGACAAGTTAAAAACTCATTGCAAAGTGAGTAGTATCACGAGAATGACAAGTGATCAAGATATATTGTAGCTTCTCCAAGGACCATATTGTAATTTAACCACGGAACCTAAAAGTTTAGAACTTTATTTGGGAGGCTTCATGAATGAGGTTTGCTCGATGTATGACTGCAATATCAAAATGTTGATATTCACCCAAACGTTATGGAAAAGATGTTGCCATTTAGGCTTTCTGCTTAAGATTATAATGCAAGTGTATCACAAAATTTGGGAAGAGAGAAGAGTTGTGATCTCTCTGTTAGAATTTGCCTAGATCATGGATATGTAATTGTGTGTTTTTAATTGTGTTAAGTTTTTAATAAAAACGCTCGAGTTATATTTGATGTTTAATTTGTGTTTTAATACATGTAGATTTGTTTTTCAATTAATGGTGTTTTCTTTAATATCTTTGACTATCTTACTCATGATATATGCGTAAGTCCAGGTCGAGACTTGTAAGGAGAAATTTGCTATGATGAGATTTGTGAATAAATTAATGATATGATTTAGACTTGTCATGAAGTTTTGTGTAGAGATATCGACAAGATATTATATGTTGAGACTCGTGGAAATGAGACATTTTTAGTTCAAATATGCATGAGAGGTTTTGTAGATTTAATACAACGTTGAGAAATAGAGTTGAGTTTGGGAGAGAATTATTGACGCAAGAAATTTCTATATTCATGTATGGGTCCAGTTACCCTGATCAATCTATTACAATTATATTGCAGATTGAATGAGCATAATTCTTCGTTCTTTTTCCTTTTGTACATGTTCTATAAGGAGGAACATTGTTTTTTCCTTTTCTCTTATTCTGAGTGTTATCAGATTTCGTCCATTCTTCTTCATTTGGGTTTCTGGAAAATAAAGAATATTTATTGCAACATACTAGTCATTGAAATGACGCTTCATTTCTACATTGGCCCTAATGTCCTACTTTCGAATAAGCATTGAGTTTGATGATCTTTACACTATAGTAAAACAAACTCAAGTGTAAATGTCAATTTATTAAAAGATTGATAATAGTTGTTATTTCTTCTTATGGATGATGTTTTGGACAGGCGACAAGTATCTAAAGTCAGTTGTAATATCAGAGCCTGAAGTTACTTTCACGGTAAGAGAACCAGGTGATGAATGTTTAATACTTGCAAGTGATGGATTGTGGGATGTTCTCTCAAGTGACTTGGCTTGTGAGGTAGCTCGTGAATGTCTTCAAGAAGGAACGACGATAGCTGCTACTACGACGATAGACCTCAATGCAGTGCCTCAAATAGAAGAAGAAGGATCTGGGACTTTATATCCTTCTCGAAGTGCATTAGCTGCTGCACTGCTTACTCGGCTTTCTTTGGGGCGAAAAAGTACAGACAACATCAGTGTCATAGTTATTGATCTTAAGAGGAGCTGAGCAGAAAAATTGAAGTGGTTAAAGTTAACCAAGTGTATGGAATATTGTACAGCCTTGCTCTAAACTGAAAATCAGATGAGGAGTATGATGTATTGAAGATTGCTCCTTGTACATGAAAACTTATTTCTCTAATTTTTAGGTCTCTCTAATCTTTAGGTCTACGATTGAATTTATTAGTTGAAAGTTGTATTCGAGAGTCAATAGTTGAAAGTTGTGTTCTAGAGTCACGTGGGTTGATGTTTAGCTTTTTATTTTAATTTTTTTTTTTGAAATTTCATCATGAAGCACAAAAGAACTGATGCTTGGAAGAATTGAGTCGATGTAATTCTCCATTTTTCCAGCCATACGATGTTGTTGAGGAGCTTTATGATGAGATTAGACAGCTTCAAGTAGGTGGATTTTACTTGGTTAATGTATCAATATAAGGCTTGTTTGTTTGACTCGCTAGTTTTGATAGATTCCATAGTTTTTTAATTCTTATTTTTGTTCTGTTGGAACAGATGACTGTTTTGAACCGTTGGAATCTACAGCTGTTGTTATAGTCGAAGTCACATGCTAAAATCTGATCGTATCTTCGATTAAAATCTGGTGATAATGACAGACATTCAAACACTTAAATATCAGTAGGCATAGAATGTTGTTTTTGTTTGTTAGCAGGCATTGTTTTATAGCATACTGTACAATATTATTTTTTTGTAACATGCTTTATGTTGCCCTTATCTTAGATTGTCTATTGAGACTCCAAAGGAAGAATATGCCCCAGACCATATAAAAAAATCTCTATTTGTAGTTCTTTGGATGGTAATCTTATGCTATGTTCTTATGACATGATGATGATTGATGCTTAATTATGTTTTCATATTCATATTAAATGCATAATATTATTTTGCCATTGTCAAGTTGTGTAGCATTTGTCGGTGTTTTACAGGTATGGATTTTACTCTTCCCATTAGTCAATGATGAGCTTCCTCTCTCTCTCTCGTTTGAGATGTGTGGGGAGAGATTGGAGAGAGAGAGGGAGAGAGAAACAACAAATCCAGCTGGGTTTTGTTGGGTAGAGTTTGGAAATGGCCAGCATGTGGGTTGCAACAGGGGAAAAACTGGTTCACCACATGTGCCATATATTTTATGCACTACGATCTTATAGCCTCGTCAAAACCCACATGTGAAGTTTTAGATTTTGGAACCAATTTTGGTATTTACACCCGGCGACCCAAATCTCTCAATACTTTAGTAGAAGAGAAAATTTCTGGTACTCCAGGAATATCCTGCTCTCTCTTTCATTTACTGTTGGCTGCATCACTACTGTATTAATAATGTCGTCGGGTCCATTTGTTCTATTTATTGTGTATTAATAACGCCGTCGGGTCTATCAATTCTATTTATTGTGTAAATAGGAGGGAGTATAGTACACCCGTTATCAGAAAATTTTTCTTAGTAACATGTCTATCTCTCTCTGTCTCTTGATAGAAGAATTGGATGCGGCAGAAGATTTTCCCGTTGAGAATTTTTTTTTGCAAAAGATGGTTAGATTTTGATGTGAAATTTGGAAAAGGAAAATTGTTGAGAGGGTTATCTAGAAGAGAGAGAGGGAGAGAGAGGGAGTGGGCCTTTAGGTTTGTTTTATCCAATGAATGGTGTTGTGATGTACAACCTCTAATTTGTCTTATACCCTAATACATATCTCCTTTCACACTCAAGAGGAGAGAGATAGAGAGGGATGCGCACGTGAGATTGAAAATATTCGCACGTGACAGCTATACCTAGTCAAAATTATTGAAATGATTTCAACCTCAATTGGATGACCAAAAGGATTGAGAGGATTGAATTTGGAGGTATACAATTGCATGGGCGGTTGGTCCAAACCTTCCCTAAATTACTAATCTGTCCATCATTATGTTCAATTTCTTAACTAATTTTAACATAATTTTTTAATTTATTTCTTCATCATTTGTAGGAGTTAAAATTGAATGATTGTAAACTTATATGACATGCATGATACTTTCTGAATTAGTGAGAATTTAAAAGAGAGAAAAAGTGAATAAAACATGAAATCTTTATATCTCTTAGAAATTTAGAGGAGGAATTAGAAACTTTCCTCTCTTAAAAGACATTTTCCTTCTAAATTTTCGCTATTTCACTACATTGCAAGGAACTAAATTGAAAGTTTTTCAAAAAATTTGAAAAAAACACTAAAACATTAGGAACTAAAACATATATTTAACCATTTTATTTGAATGAATATTATATTACATTATAAATGTAGGAGAAGTGACTCAAACGTACGATTTATTAGAATATCAGTACAATATAAGTACTTGAGTTATGACTAAATCGACATATAAAACTATCAAAAGATTACAAACAAAATGGATATAAATGTGAAAGTAGATAGATGAAATAATGACCCTCGAAAGAGGCGAGAGGAATAAAAAAGGAGAAATAGTATGAGATTGCGAGCTTTGTATATACCCTTTCAAAGGGGTAGGTAAGAACCATACTTTTTGTGACTTGTTGATCTTATGCACTTGATCTATTGTCAAAATAATACCTGAAAAAACAATAATTTAGAAGTGGCATTAATGTAATTTTGTATTCAAAATTGTGCAAAAAGGTACTAATAGAGAGCTACTAGGTTTTGGGATGAATAAATCAAACCTACCAAAGGAAAATGATGCATTTAATAGTGGAGTAGTGGGGCCCTCATTTGAAACTAATAATTCTTTAGACAAATTAGCCTTTGAATTGAACAAAATCAAACAAAAGAAAATTACCTAATTCACTTCTTATATTCAACTTTATCTCTATGACTGTTTCCAAGTTTGCTTCCACTTAATTTCCCTTCAATTGGTTGGTGTTCACTTCATTTATTTTTTTTTCTAAATTATTTGTCACTTGATAATTTTTATTGTTCTTATTGGAAAATTCCACTAATGAGAGACATGGAAACTAAGGGGGAAAATTCATAATGATATTAGAAATGATTATAAGCTTCTAGAACCAAAAATGGGATATTTTAGCAGGGAACTTTTTTGGGGTTAGTGAATCTTGTGAAAAAATCCTTAATTGGTGGCTTGAATATTTTTATTTTGAATGGTTTAGTTTCAAATCGTGATTAATAAAATTAGATGAAGTGAAAGTTTGAAAATTATAAAAGATATGTAAATTATCAACATAAGCTCAATCGTAATTGACATATATTTATGAAGTTAGAAGTCCAAACTCTTATACTCCCAATTTTTTGTATAAAAGAAAAAATAATAAAAGATATACAAATTTGAAGTAGAAAATTTTATAGGTAAAAAATCTACCATGACAAAAAATTGGTATATAAAAATGTTAGCTACTCGAGAGTAAAATATACATGTAAAAGGAAAAAAGAACTAGCAAAATTTTTTTACTGCTAATAATTGCACTACTGGTCTTCGAGTCGGACATTATTTTATATCACCGAGAAAATATGAGGGAGATTATTGGAACTTATGATTGGAAAAGGAAAAGATATTCATTGATTATAAGTATTTAGGGTAACCCATAAATAAAAAATTGGATTTTTTTAATTTTTATTTTTAGATTTTTTCTTTGAACTATTATCTTTATTCATACATTGATTTAAATAAACATATAATAAAAAAGGGGGAAAAGGAATGAGAAGCATCATGACATTATCCATGCGAGGCAAGGTCTAATGACTACATGTGCCTCATCAAATCTTCCAAGATAAGGCAACATTGGATGGATCAAAAATTCTAGAAAAAAGCACAATCTATATTATTATTCTATTAGTTTAAGCGAAATTTATTCCTCATAAAAAAGAACCTATAAATTAAATAATAAATAAATTTGAATTTTGTCAATTTTATATATACATACATATACTTTTATTAATACAAGTACGTTTTGATCTTAATCTACAAAATTTCTTATTGTATTTATCAAAGACTTTAGTCTACGCTCTCGATTATTTGGGTTTATTCTAAAAATCTTCCAAAAGAGTATAATTTATATATTTTCTTATAATGAATTTAAAAATGGTTGGGAGTAGATTTTTTCTTTTCTTTTCGAAAAGTTTTATTGTCCTACACTGTAACCTGTCATATTTATCTATATTTCTTTTGCTTAACATTTTCAACTATTTCTTTATAGTTGAGAAACTTTTGATGCAAACAAATTTATGTTAGTTTGTAAGCAGGTGCAAATAAGGAATCCTTTATTTTCTAGTTTTTTTTTAATAGAAAAATTCAATAGTTCACATTATGCTCTACAACACAAGATTCACCTTAGAAGAATTAGAAAATTGGATAAATAACTTGCCATGCATGTCGAATTACATTAGTATCCACTAGAAAAGAAGGGACATGAAGAGTCCAAAAGGAGAAGGTGGGGTTTGCCAAAATTTGTCATATTCATCACTGAATGAGAAAAGTACAAAACTAAAAAACACAACTACCCCTACATAAATGATCCCATCCAATGTTACAGATTTTCTTTTTTCTAAAAGGAAATTTCAATTTTTAGTCGGTAACGATGAGTTAAAAGTGAATAAAACATAATTCAATTGGTCAAAATATTACTTACTTTTCTAAATAATGGTAGGTTTGAATTCTCCTCTTTATTGAATTCCATTGAAAAAAAAAAGAGATGTGTATGTTAGAATCCATATAAATGAATTAAATTTACCCAATCCATCAACTTAAGCTTTTGGGTTGAGTGGTGGTTTGTTCATCGTTAAGATGGTATTGGAGCGGGAGGTCCTATGTTGTTTCTTCTCCACGGAWTATGAACAAACCACCATTGTCGTTTCCTCCCCATTTATTATGATTTCCACGGATTTTGTGGTAACTCCATAAGTTCTTTTAGATAGAGTTATGATCGAAAGAGATAAAAAATCAAATAATTATTATATGATTCATAAATACTAAATAGAATCGTGAGTTAAAAGTATCCATTAAACATAGTCAACAAAATATATATTTTTATATTTTTATAGTTACAATTGAATGGACGTGCCTAATAATATTACTAATCATAATGTATCAAATCAAACAACAATAGATACTATAAAATTTTCGTTGATGTATTATTCAATTATAGATGGATTCAATCCGTTGAGTTATGTAAAAGTCATCAGTGTTTCTTTTTTTTCCTTGAGTACACGAAAAAGTGGTATCAAACAACGATGCAAGGTGGGTTTGGATTTTTTTAAAGGTCTTTTCACGTTTTCATGTAATTATGAAAAAGGGAAAATCTAACAACTTCCCATAAATAATAATAAATAATAATTTCCAAAATAAATTATTAATTAAAAAAAAAAAGAAGAAGAAAAGAGAACTCCAACGCTCCCACCTCTCTCGTTCTTCTCGTTCTTCTTCTTCTTCTTCTTCTCAAATTCCAATTCAGTTTCACCATGGAAACAACTCGATCCTGTTAATTTTACTTGCACAGAGAGAATTTGGCAAGAAATTGGTCGGATTTCTTCTCACCATGCCATCCCGCTCCATTTCCCAATCTCCTTCTCCTTCTCCTTCTACAGTGCAAGCACACGCCCACCACCATGCTTTCTCCAGCCATCTTCTTCCCCCAATCGTCGCCGCTTCCACCGCCGCTTTCTCTCTGTTCCTCTTCCTTGTTATTCTTTACCGCAAATTTACCCGCAAACGCACTGCCCCTGCCGATTCCAAGCCGCCCCATCGCTTCTCCTACTCCCTCCTCCGCCGTGCCACCGAATCATTCTCCCCCTCCCGCCGCCTCGGCCAAGGCGGCTTTGGGTCTGTTTACTACGGCACTTTGCCTCACACCCATAAAGAAATTGCGGTCAAACTTATGGACTCTGGGTCTTTACAAGGCGAACGGGAATTTCAGAACGAGCTGTTCTTTGCATCCAAGATTGACTCATCTTTCGTCGTTAGTGTGCTTGGGTTTTGCTCTGACCAGAAGCGGCGTAGGATGTTGTTAGTGTACGAACTTTTGCATAATGGGAATTTGCAGGACGCTTTATTGCACAGGAAGTGCCCTGAGCTGATGGAGTGGAAGAAGCGGTTTTCGGTTGCGGTTGATATTGCCAAGGGATTAGAGCACCTTCATGGGTTAGATCCGCCAGTTATTCATGGTGATATCAAGCCCAGTAATGTGCTTTTGGATCATTGCTTCTCGGCAAAAATTGGGGATTTCGGGCTTGCTCGATTGAAATTGGAGTATAGTCAATTTGAAGTTGAGGTGAAGGTAAATGCTGGAGTGGAGGAGGAGAAGAAGGAGAGAAAAGAGGAACATGAAAGCAATCGTGGTTGCGTGGTTGAAGATTGTGGATCTTTGGCTGAGGAAGCTGAGAGTGTGACCACTGGATTTGAGGAATTCAACGTGGGTGTTGATCAATCACCTGAGAGCTTTCTTAGAATTCCCGTTTCAGAGACTTCACCAGAGACGGTGGAGGTGGCCACGACTTCGCCGGAGACTGCTTTGGCAGCTGCAGCTATGGCATCCCCGTCGGAAGGGGCTTTTGATGGAGCTAGTGTTGAGAATGGGAAAGAACCAAACAGTGTGGAGAAGAAAAGTAGTACTGGGTTTAAGAATAGTCTCTCGGGTAAAGATTGGTGGTGGAAGCAAGAAAATGGAGTTGGTACTAGTGGGAATGTTAAGGAATATGTCATGGAGTGGATTGGGTCGGAGATCAAGCGCGAGAGGCCGAAGAGCGAATGGATTGCAGCCTCGTCAAGTGGCAAAACTGTTAAGAAATCAGAGAAAAAGAAGAACAAGAAACGATTAGAATGGTGGATGTCTATGGAAGATGAAAAGAGTAGCAAGAATCTGAAAAAAGAGAAGAGAAGGCCGGTGAGGGAGTGGTGGAAGGAGGAGTACTGTGAAGAGCTTGCAAAGAAAAGGAAGAAAAAGAAGCCCCAAAAAGGGGCAGGTAGTTGTGACGAGAAAGAGGCTGACTGCTGGCCAGTGGATGACGAAATGTACAGAGAGAAAAAGAAGAGGAATAGAAGCAGGAGCCATGGCAGCCGAGGCAGCATTGATTGGTGGTTAGATGGGCTTAGCGGTGAACTCTGGCGAGCTCGTGGGAACAGCCATGATTCAACCGGTGGGGATATTACCAAGAGTGGTGGCATTAGTAGTACTCCAAGTATGAGAGGAACAATGTGCTACATTGCCCCTGAATACGGCGGTGGTGGAGATCTTTCCGAGAAATCTGATGTTTATAGCTATGGAGTTTTGTTGTTAGTTCTTATAGCAGGAAGACGACCCCTACAGGTGACAAATTCACCATTATCAGAATTCCAACGCGCCAATCTCTTATCTTGGGCTCGTCATCTCGCTAGAGCTGGAAAGCTCATCGACTTGGTTGACCAGTCGACACAGTCGGTGGATCGAGAACAAGCCCTTCTTTGCATCAAGGTTGCCCTGCTTTGTTTGCAGAAATTGCCTGCTCGCAGGCCCTCCATGAAAGAGGTTGTGGGCATGCTCACTGGTGGGTTGGATCCACCCCAACTACCAACTGAACTGTCCCCTTCACCTCCGTCTCGGTTCCCAGTTAAGTTGCATAGGAAGGCTCGGTGAGTTAGTCAGATCATACAAACTCTTTTCTTGTATATGCTGATACACTGTTTTAGAGATATTTTATTCATCATCTTTGTAGTTGATTGGTGTAAAATGCAACCAAAGAGAGAAAGTTTGTAACCTTGATTAATGAGTTTTTCATATTAGCTTCTTTGCTTCAGTTTCTGTGTGTTACTAGTGATGTGATGGCCTCTATAGGCCCAGAATTCATAGGAGACGTGTATATAAACAAATTAAGGTGGATAGAAATAAGACATTGTCCCTTTTTTGTTTCCTTGATCTTCTAACACAGAGTTTGAGGAAATGCATAAAAGATTCATATTGCTTTATGGAAACTGTGTTCTCTGTGGTTTTCCCCCCTTGTAGCCTTGTTATTCTTTGCCCCCGGCTAAAAGTACAAAAGAAAAAGAAGAAAAAGAAAGAACGAGTAGCTTACACTTAATCAGTGAATAAAAATGCTGCTTATGCAGATACTTAAGAGGTCTTAAAAAGTTCACCAGTTTATTTTGGGTGGGGCTAACAGCTTGCTTTATAAGTCTGATAATTGTTGGGCAGTTAGTTATTTATTCATTTACTTTTGGAAGTTGACCAAATAATTTTACAAGTAGGCATGCCTTTTGCTTTGGTTAAAAGGAAATGATAGTACAGAAAAGCAATAATATTGGCCATAGAGCTAGAATTGCAGACCTTTTGCCTGTATTTTCTTTTTCCTTTTTGATGAGAATTATTTTTATTAAGAGACATGGAAGATCAAATTACAGAACAACTGGGCCATACCAAAAAAACACAGACTTAGGCCATCAAAAGAGGTTCCAAACCTACTGAAGGAGCTCCAATTGGTAACAATAAAGAACAAAGGAAAATTACAAAAGATAATTGGTCACAAAAGCTCACATGGAGGTGTTGAAATGTTCCACACTCCAAATCCCTTTCTAAGATAAGATCCCTCTACACCTGTAAAAATCTTCTTATTCATCCATCATTGAACGGTGTGAAGAATGACCTTCTCCATCTTTACATGGAAACTCCGATCAGGGGCCAAACCCGCCTCGGTCACAACTCCAAATAACTAACTGAAATCGAATTAAGAGCACTCCAAAGTAGCTGAAGAGAGGGTTGAAATGATCAAAACCACTTCTATAGCCTCACTGGTTTCTTGAAGATAGTCCACTGTCTTTGTGCACTTTCTGATACTTTAAATGCAAGTTTCCTACTTTTCTCCCTTGGTTAGTTCTGCAATTATTCACCATCGTTACTGATTGAGCCCTTTACTTTCCGAAGTCTAAGAAGCATTTGGATGAATAAACGCACAACTAAAAAAGTTAGCGCAATCATATCTATTTGATCTAACTTGTGAATGTTGTACTTTCATACATATTTCTGTACTAAGTTACTAACCAAGTTTACAGGTAAAGTTGTGACGATTCTTTCGCCCTTAACGGCTGGTTCATAGAGCACTAAACAGGCATACAAACTTCACTCTCTCTACACATCTATTTTATCACTGTTTCTTGTGTAATTGAATGAAAATCTTGACTGGAGAGTGTTTCCTGTTCCATTCAGTTTGGACGGTCCAGATTATCTGGGAGAGTTCTTATGATATATCATTTGAACTTTTTTGTTTTGAAAGTAAAGTGGTACGATCTGAACCATTTAAACTGATCTTGATCTTCTTGATGGTTTCGATTGAATAAAACTGGATGGCTGAGAGTCTGGGACTCAGAGAGATATCTTGCCGGGCAATGGAACGTTCTTTTTTGTCTTTTTTAACCTAATCAGAAGGTTCAGGAGAATCAGGCCTAAAATTATTACAGATTTTTTATCTAACATGTGGGGTTCGAACATTTGACGAACATATATGCTTTAATCAGTTGATCTCTTTGCCACTGAGATGGATTCTCTCTTTGTATGTTAGAATCTTAACCGCTCCTTTTGCCACCACAATTTGATTTGCCTCTTCATTGAACTAGTGAATCTTCGTCAGGTCTGTGTAGTTCCCGTTCATGAGATTAATCACTTGTAAAGAACATTGGTTTCATTATACACTGTACTTTCATGAAATATCATAATTAGTACTCTAAAATATCAATACCATGTATTGTCATGAATAAATACATGATTAAGAACATTTGATTCCCTGTTAATATGGACTTGGAATCTTACGCTGCCAATTGCTTTGGAAAATTGCAAAGTTTATTTAATTATGTATCAAAGTCAATGTATAGTTAATTGAAGGTGACAAATATGAATATATTATACTTTACTCGATATAGAAATTGGGAAAGGGGGGGTGGTAGTATATTTGATAGTAAGAGGAGAAAGATAAAAGTTAAAAAGATGATAGGAAAAAAAGTTAAGTGTGCCATCATGAGGCCTATTTGGTGACTTTTTCACTTCTTGTTGTATTTTTTAATAATTAAAAAACATAATTATATTTGGTAATTATTTATGTTTGGAAATAAATTGAAAATGAAAAAAAGAAACAAGATACTTGATTTTTTTTTGGTTTTTAAAAATTCTCTACAATTTTGGGAACGTTTTATGGAACGTTTCATTGAAAACATAAATAGTTGTCAAATAATTAGATTTATCGATCCAAGTGAAAATAAGAAACAAGAAATGACCCGGACTGAATTGTCAATTTTTATTTAAATTAAATGTTTCAATGACCAAGACTAAATCTTGAAAGGCGAATATTTTTCTTAAAATTTTAAGGATCAAATTAACAAATAGAAACAAATATCAAGTACCAAAATCACCCATAAACCAGTCCAAAGAAATTGAGGTCGAGCTCGACAATTGTTGGGCCGGCCCAAAGTTGTCCTTTTTCTTTCTTGGATATTTTTAATGGATGGCAAAAATATTTACCATATTTTTTTCGGAAGACAAATATGATAAAAAAATTTTAATTAGAAATTTTTGTTTTTCTGTTATTCCAATTCTGCCACTATTATTTCTATATACCTAACTTTTATATTTAACTTATATATGTGATACCAAGTATACCTAATATATGAATATATTATATAATATATTTTATATTAGATATATTACTGATATAACTGATATACGTAATATGAAATAGATCTTTAACATGTTTGATATTAGATATATCAATAAGGTTTTTCTCATTTTCAAAAAATCGCTCATTTTAAGCATATAATTATCTTTTTCATTTTTTTGTTTTGGTTGTACCTTCCTTTTTTTTTTGCTATATTTTCAAATAAAAAAAGTGATGGTCATATTTATAATTAAGTATTATTGTTTTACTATATTTGCATGCCACTGTTTTATTTTTTATTTTATTTTTATTTTCTTTTTTCTTTCCCCATAATTACCCTTTTAGATCTGGCAAAATAAAATACATTCCACAAGTAAAGTTGTTAAAGAAAAGACCTTCCTATCTATTTGCAACTGGCATAATAACATTACTACCAACCTTGAAATCCACGAGCTAAGGGTAATGTTTTTAGAATAAAATTAATTTTTTCTTATTGAAAGAAATACACAGTTAGTTAAGGGTTAAATTTAGAATAAAATAGAGGTGGTAAGTTGAGAGCATTCTTAAAATCTCCTAAGTGGAAATTTTGATAACAAAATTATTATAATTTATATATAAAGGGGTGAATGTCAATAAATAATTTGAGTTTTTGGTAGATTTAACGAGTCATTTAATACTATCTATATATTATAAAGAAAAAACTCTAAA
>NW_019104504.1:1101086-1120652 GCF_001995035.1 Momordica charantia
AAAGTTCGGGAGGATCTCAAAATTTTTGCCAACACACCCTTCATCAAAAAATGTATTAATGTTATGCCTATATCCTAAAAATAAGAGAAATTATATTGTCATACAAACAAATTAAAGCAAATTCAATAATCATTAAGATATTGACACTTGGAGTATGTTAGGGTAACGTTTCCGTTTCTTGTTTCTGTTTTCTCATTATTAATAAAGAAAAATAGAATTAGATGGCCACAATACCCATACATTCCAGTATGATCCAACAATATTTATATTAATGTTTTGTAACAAACTGGAAATAGAAACAAAAAATAAAAACCTTATTTCGATTGTTTTCAAATTTTTCATATATGAGAATGTTTCAATGAACACAACTGATTGGAAAATATTTAAGATTCTTAATAAAATTAGAAACGAGAAACAATAAATAAAATCATTACAAACGGCCACGTATATATCAATAGAAATAAAATGATAGATTTCATTTGCCGTTATTTCTTTGGTTCGGTTGGACAAAGATAACCGTACGATCAAATGATCATGATCATCTATCCGAGGTGCATAATGCATATGCTGCGGTCTACCGAAGACAAAAATGTTGGTTGTTCGGTTTGAACTCCAATTATATAATCCTCTCTCAGTTACATTAAGTTACATATTTAATTAGCGGCCACAAAAAGAAAAAGAAAAAGAAAAAAAAAAAAAGAATTGTAATTCACACAGTACAGTACATGTGTGGCCGGTGAGTCATTCTCCAGCTAATCTTGTCTCCGAAGGATTTTTATGGAATCTTTGCCATTTCTCAACTCCAAACCCAAATTCAAGAACCCCTAACAAACGCATCTTCTCTTCTCTTCTCACATAATTGTTGAAAATCCTAAAAGAAATTTTTTTTTTGCCCCCAATCTCTAGCTCTATATAATGTACCCTTTACAGAAAGCCGAAGAGAAGTGCTTCCAGATATCGTTCAATCCTCACCAACACATAATCCCCGAAGATCTGATTTTTGGGCGCCATGTTTCAGAGGATCAACAACATAATAACAACAATAATTATGGGGTCAACAACAACAACTTGCCCAATATTCGTAGGAGGAGGAAGCTGCATCATCAGCTTACAACTCATTTGGATAATTTGCATGCAAGTGGAGGAGTTTCTGATCTAGATCATAACGCCAAAATCATGCATAGAGAAAGGGAAAGGCAAAGAAGACAAGAAATGGGTTCCCTTTATATGTCTCTCAGAACCCTACTTCCTCTTGAATTTATCAAGGTGATTTGATTTCACTTTTTTTCTTTGTATTTTGCTTATGATTTTGAATTAACCCACTTAGATCTGTTTAATAATTATGTTCCAAAATCAAGCAATCCTTTTTTTTTCTTTTTTTCATTTTCTTGTTAAGGGGATTCTCTTTCCCTTTACTAATTTTCTCCCCCAAGGTGTGAAATTTACTGACTTTATGGAAATGGGAGGATTTCAGGGAAAACGGGCGATATCGGATCAAATGAATGGGGCGGTGAATTATATAAAGCATCAAAAGAAGAAAATCAAAGAGATCGAAGCCAAAAGAGACGAATTGAAGAAGCTGGATGATAATAATTGGAACAGATTTGAGAAATCAAGAGGGCAGACTCCAATTTGCAGCTTTAAGATCAGCTCCTTTGGTGGAGGACTTGAAATCGTGATCACGACCAGCGGTTTCAATGGATTTCCCCTCTCAAGAATCTTGAAAGTGGTGGTTGAACAAGGGCTGGACGTAATCAGTTGCAGTTCCAGCTCGGTGAACGAGAAATCAATCCACACCGTCCAAATGGAGGTAAGATTATAATTGCCAAAATCCACCCACTGAGGAAATTAACTAAATTCTTGTGCTCATGGATTTGGCTTTAATTATTTCAACGAACAGGTCCGTGATTTGACTTCCCTCGATCTCCCTCAGCTTGAGAAAAAGCTTACAGAAGCAGTGCCACTGCTGAGACCAGTGATAGATCAACAATGTTAAGAACAATATTTGCATACACACCGGTCGGTAGGAACTACTGTCGACTTTTCTAATACGATACATTTTTATTGGTCTATTTCTATGATATATTAGAAAGTTCGGAGGAATTCTCGTTGACAAGTGCATAGGCAAGTATTTTTCTAACCGTAATTAGTTTTGTTTTGTGCTTAATTAACTTTGCTGTTTTTTTTTTATGTGACCTATGTCTGCAGTGTTTATACTTTGTATCATAAGATTCAGCTGGCTTCACTCTGAACTATATAACTGTTCTCTTTCCTTTTTCTTTAATTTGTACCATATAAGAATCTGGCTTTTATCTGAAACCTAGCTGTTATTTTGCCTTTTGATACTGATCATGTTGCTGATGGGAATATTTGGACATCGCTTAGGTTCTTTTGGGCTTTCTATCATAAGAATAAGTATACATAAAAACTATATAGCTAGTTTCATGCATGTGCATAGGAATATGGTTTCATGCACACGTATATAATAGTGGAAATTGAGAAAAATAAAAAACGGGATTGGAAAGAGAAGAATCAGAATTATTATCAAACCCAAATAATGGAGAATAATTTGTACACATAGATATACATACAAGCATGGACTAGTTATATAATTGTATAAGTGTTAATAAACAATGCAATATTATGGAGAAAATTATCAGATGATATATATGCGATATGTATCTATATCGAGCAAATTGGGATGGAGCTAGGTTATATGTACGAGAATAGAGATATTTAAGTGTGTTTAAATAGATACTATGTATATACATATAAATCTTAGTAATTTCTACTTGGTTCGGAATAGGTGTCGGGGCTTGGACTCGACTGAATTAGCCTAGGGTGCACTTGAATATGATTAGCATTAATTCTTCTTGGAAGATTGATACATGTTTGTGCAATTATGAACATATTTCAGTGTCAAGCATCAATAATAATATCTGCATATATGCATGGATTTTATTAGTCTTAAATATATTGGCAAGAAGTATCTCTCAGATTAATAAATTGAGATCAAGGTGTTTTTGGTTAGATGCAATGTGGCAGCGGCAGCAGCAACAAACGATGGTGGTCATGGTGTTCGAAGAAAAACTATCACTATTTCCCTTTTTGGAATAAAATTTAGCTGCACACTAACAAGTTATAAGCTCTTATATATTATCTTTTTGATGTAAATAAGCTGTTACGAAATAAAATCGTATGAAACCTTTTTTTTTTTTTGGATTGAAAGGAACATATATTTATCACATTTGTAGCTATGGAGGTTGTTGAAAATTAAACAAACCTAGATTTTTGTGAGTGTATTTGTATAGTTGGAGTATAGTGTTTCATTAGCTTGAAGTTAAATGAATATCAACATTTGTTGGGAGTGAAAATAAAGTCTTTGACATTAGTAGGGAAGGAGAAGATCATGGGTATATATATATATATGATGAATAACATCTCCCATTTACATAAAGGTCTTTTGGGTGAAAGTAAAAAGTAAAGTTATAAGGACTTGTGTCAAAGTAGACAATATGATACCATCGTGAAAATGTGAAGGGTGTCCTTTGTCCGACCCGTCAACCTAAAACTTTATTTGACAATGGAGAAAGAAGAGTGAAGGTACGTTCATAGAAAATCCATATTGAAAAAATATGTACTTTTTAGCACACTTTTGCCTAAACAATCCCAATATATCCATAAGGTCTTGAACTTTGCGCTAATCATAGAGTTACTTAGTCCAGACAACGTATCTCGATCATAAAGATCCACTAACGTAAAAAAGATATACAAGAATGGGTATCTTCCAAGTACTATAAAATAGACTGCCGATTTTTTTATTTGATTTGGAGTTCTCTAGCTTGCTTTTGATATCTCTTCTCGGATTTTTCTCTTGCTCACAAATATAACGTTGGTAAAATTGAAAGATGCAACCATTGTGTGGAAATATATTCTAACTTATAGAAAAAGAAAAAAAGAATTATTGAGAATGAATATGTACAATCCAACCATCCAATCCTGGTGAAAGATGATGTTGTCTGCCAATTAGCTGACATCTAATCAATGGAAATTATCCATAAGAGATCCCCAAATGCTCAACTGCCTGATGACAAATTCACGATAATATTCATTTTGATTAATGGACATTTTCAAAGGTTCTTTTGTACAACGACTCTTTTGAAAGTTATATAATTAGTTATACAAATTGATGGGATATGATATGACAAATCGATAATAATATATATTTTGTTTAATAGATCGTCCTGAAATATTTGAGAGTAGATCTCCTATAATTATTGAATGGAGCAAATTATTGGTTCATCATATATATTGATGTGAAGAGATATTTAAAATATAAAAATATATAAAAAGCCAGGTACAGATTTATAATAGTTTACTTATTATTACCTACCTATTTTTATCACTTTTGGTAGATTATTTTCCTAGCACTGGAAAAGTGATTGATCATTATATATATATATATATATTAAAAAAAAACTTGAGGAAATTTGATGTTTTCTCTCTTTATTAATATCATATATGGTCTATTCTATCATAAATTACCTCCTGCTGGTTTCTTTTGAGAGTTTTGAATGATTTATAGTACTAATGTAGTAAGGTTAAGAACCAATTTGAATTTCTAACTCAAAAACTATGAATCAACTATTTCAAGTCACTAACTTATTTTCCATTAGAGTTCTTTAATATATATTTATTGATTGAGATAAATTAAATTAATATATGACTCATTGAAATTAAATAATTTTTTTTTTACAAAAAACTGTTAATTTTATAAAGAGATAAAATAGTTTTTTAGAAGTATAATTAAAATATATATAAGTTTTTAAAAGCATGATATTAAGCCTTCTCATACAACTTTTTTTTTTTCTTTTGGTCTTGACAGATAGATTGGAAATAGGAAATACTTTGTACCGTGAGTTGATATTGAATGTCTACTTTTGATTTTTTGATTTATTTATTTTTTTAGAAGGACATACACAATAGTTTCTTTTAAAAATAAAACTTAGGTTAAATACAATGTAAGCTTCATATTGTGTACTAATGAAAGTTGATGAGATTTTGCAAATCACCATGTGATCTCCTTTTCCATTAATATATAAAGACAAAATATTCTTGCAAGGGCAGCAAGAGTACAATACACCCACAAATAAATATGGAAAAATAAAGCTTTGCATTAGTTCAAAGCATCAAATGAACGTTAAAGATAAAGGGCAACTTTTGCCTTAATTATGCAACTGATTCTCTATTGTGTTTTGTTCACTGACAATGAAGCAAAATGCCCAATTTCCTTGTGAGCTCCTTTTAATTAGTTGACCAGGTTCACAGAAGTGGTCCAAATCAAGCTTCTAATTCCAAGTTTGTTTGTTGGTCCAATGTTTTTTTCCTCAATAATTGCAAACACTTTATGAAAGAAAGATAAAATAATGTCAATACTTGGATTAGTGGCAGGCAAGGGGATAAGTATATACACTTGATGCTTTTCCAATAGTTGTTTTAATATTCTTGCCAAAGTATAAGTATATCACAAGTATACTTCTTCATGAGTTTACCAAATATTTCATTATGGCCATCACGTTTCAATAATTCTTTTTAGTGAGGGATTCAATTCATGGTAAAAAAAGGAAAAAGTAAAATAAATATAGTAAATAACTATGATACTGTTATAACAAAGGAATAATTTTTATGTTTTATAGTTTGACCAAAGCATTAAAGTTATGTTTATATATATATAAAGTGTTTGGTTTCGTTTCTTTTAGGTTTGATGTTTGGCTTTTTTTCTATTTCATGAATGTTATTTCATATATTTTTGTACCTTTACTCGTGCACACGATATTAAGCCGACTGCTAAGTCCACTTTGATTCAACCGCACCATTCAGAGTGCGAGTCATCCGAAAAAGTAAAGTATTACAGCAAGCGGCTAGAGCTATAGAGAGTCGAAGAGCTCAAGGCAATAGATAAGATCGAAAAAGGGCCAGCACTATATATATATTCAAATTTTTTGTCTCGTTTTTATTTTTGTCAAAGAAAAAAAACATAATCTTGAATGATCCGGCTTTGATGATTACTAGATTATTATAACAATGAATCATATATGGCACACATATTTAATCATATTGTTCCTTTCTAAAATAAGAGTGGCCTTCGAAAATAGGATACCCTATATCTTGGGGAGATATGGTCTTTGATACTGTTGGTGGCACTTCCAGCTTTTGACGCTGAATATATATTAACAATTTGAAATATTATGCCTAAACAATTCAGGTTGTTGGCCCCGAGAATCTGACATTTATCCATGACATGTCATTTCAAGAAAGATCGTGACTATTTTGGCTCATGATTTTTGTTCGAATCTCACTTTTGAATTGGATGCTCATTTGAGCTCGTTGAACTCTGATACCATATTAATATTCGTGGAGTAGTGTTTATTCTAAATTTTTGTAAGGTCCATTTTTTGTTTCAACCTGGAATAATCCTAAATAACAAAATGGGCATCTGAAAAAAAGAATATCTTTCTATGATGATCAATTGTCTCCCCCAAAATTTTATCTCGAGAGGGTTAATATTAATATATATTAATTTGAATCTACAGCCATTGAAGTTCATGTTTAACGGTTTTATTAAGCCTAGATTAATTTATGGAGCTTGAAATTATAATATCTAAGCTCACAGATATTTGAATATTGTGCTTCACAATTAAAATCTTGACAAACCTGAATTTCTTTGTAACCATCCAAATAAGATTTCAAGTATATTTCTAAAATAATATATATATATATATAAAAAAACATTTTGAAGAAGTAAAACTAACATAAAAATTAAAAATGATTTTCAATTTCTGTAAGCATAATTTGAAAGGAAAAGGGAAAAAAAAACAGAATCAGAATCGTTACTAATTAAATGAAAGTTTCGTTATAAGTGCAGAGTGTTTTGAGTTTGTTATTACCTATATAAATTTCATTAATTTATTATATGAATATATTGGTCTTTTCGAGATCTTTAATTTGTTTTGATACTGATCATATTGCGGCTCTCGTTTAATTTATTTAATCGTGTGAACATGTAATAATCCTATTCCTATTCCTGCTCCTTATAATAATAAAACAATCGCTGGCTTGAAGGTAAGAATCAAATTTTATTTTTACATAAAGTTGAAAGAGGAAAACAAACAACTAAAAGTCAAAAAGAAAAAAGAATAAATAAAGTACCAAATTAGTGACTCGTATGAGTTAATATATTTGAATCACTTATATTTAAATGCGAATCTAACCGTAACTTAACTGGTTAATTTTGACGTTTATACATGTACTGTTACTGCTCACCCTTAGTTCAAAACAAATATAGTTTAGTTTTGATATGTGATATTTTGCAAGTAAGATTATGTTTTGTTTTAAATTTAATGTGGACATATCACATATCACCTTAAAAACAAAGTAAAAATCTACTTTAAGCATTCATTAATTCACATAATTTTTTGAGAAATCACTTGGGTCACAAGTTTGAGAGTGAGGAACCAAATTTATATTTTTAATATATCTAGGCTTGTTGATCCTAGATAATAAGATTGTAAATTTAAGATTTATCAACCCCAGTAGTCTAAAAATAGTTTGACATATATTATTTGCCAGAATAATGGTTATTACATTTTGATAACTACAATAATTTTTAAAAGAAACCCTCATTCCATTACAAATACATTTTTACGGGAAGGAAAATATTTGACTCCCAACAACTTTGTCCTCACCACCACCTGTAATTGTTAACATAGATTTTGTTTTTTTTTTTTTGAAAAAATAACAAAAATTGGTCCCACTCAATTCAGTAGCGTATGTGACAATCAATTCGGATTCTTTCTCCTGTCATAATCTTAAGGTCCAATCGGCACCAATTTGGGACACCACGGCGGCAGGTGGAGGGCCACCCGATATGTGAACAATTATATTGTCAACAATTGAAGCTTTTAAGGTTGCTTTTGAGGTCACGTTTTTCACTCAAAACCCTAATTGACCCAATTTCCATCCTCTCTTACAAACTTAATTACTGTCCTAATTTCAATATTTCAGCTCCGTCCAAATGTTTCCTTTCAATCAATTTTATGAATTTTCAGCACCAGAAGGAAGCAGCTGTGATTTTACAACCCACCAAAATTTGGTGTCAAATTCCGAAAATGTGGGGAGGACTGATGATCAGGACAGGAAGATTATGCATAGAGATCTCGAACGTGAAAGAAGGAAACAAATGGCCTCTCTTCTCACCAACCTTCGATCTTTGCTTCCTCTTGAATTCATAAAAGTCAGAAGAAGAAAAAAAATCCATTATCCTTTTTCCCTTCTTTTATTTTTTTAAACTTTGAATTCCCTTTGTTTCTTTTTCTGATTTATGTAATTATAGGGTAGGCGTTCGAGGGCCGATCTCGTTAACGAGGCTGTTCGTTACATTGAACACTTAAAAGGGAAAATCAGTGAGCTTCATATCAAAAGAGATGCATTAAAGAGGGTGTATTTGGATTCTTTGGGTTACCAGAATAATGAAAGTTCCTCGAGTTGTGTTGTGATTAATCCATATTCTGGTGGATTGGAGATTGTGATAAGCTGTTGCTTTAGAGAGGAAAAATTGAAACTTTCGGGAGTGATGAGAGTTCTGCTTCAACAAAGTACTCATGTTCAAAGTTGTGCTTCTACCAAAGTAAATGGTAGAATGTTTCACACCATTCAGTCAAAGGTGGCTTGATTCTGATCGTTTTGTAGAGGTTTTTAACTATTTTTTTTTCACCAATTTTTAGAGGTTGATTTTCTTATTGTTTTGCTTTGTTTTGATTTCTCAGGTTGATGTTTCAAGGAGAATTGATATACTTGAACTGCAACGAAAGCTATATCAAGTTTGCAATTTTGGGTCATTTGGTGCTTAATGCTCTCTCTCTCTCTCTCTCTCTCTCTCTCTCTCTTCTATTTTCCTTTTATCCGTTTGAATTTAAGCAAATTTGCGCCTTTAATTGCTCATTAATATAATTAAGGTCTTAAATCTTGAGAGATTTCTTTGCAATTAAAAAGGAATTAGATTATAAAGGGTATGGTTGAAGACATATAGCATACTCCAAGAATATAAGTTGTATATACAAGAAAAAGTTCTGGATAAACAAATTTGTAATTAGAAATAAACAATGTTCTCTCAAAGAGGCAAAGTCATAAACATCTTTTTAAAAATTCTGATAATTTAAGTCACTAAAATCTCCATTTGTGTTTTTTTAGATTCTTGTCATTTTTTATGTTAATATAAGGAAATCATTGCACTTATCATGCCATTAGCTAGAAAATTCCAACACATTAAGCTTCAGACATGATCTCTTTCACTTGCTGTTTTTAGATTGATGCATATATGTTCTTATAGCCAGATTAGTTTAATCTGTTTTTGTCTGAACCGTGGACAGATGGTTATGTTCTTTGTGACGTTCCCAGATTCCTTAAAAAAAATTCATGAATAAACATGCAAATAAAAATTAACACAAAATGTACACACCCTTCCACAGAACATAAAAAACATCAGATTGGATTGCTTTATGGCTAGGTTTTAGTATTTTCATGGTATGATTAGGACATTCTTATTCTTATGCTTTGATCGAGTCTTTTGTTGGTTGAATTATACGTAGAAGTTTATTAAAGATCGCAACCGGTCCAAAAATAAGATCCAGCTAAAGGGACCTTACAATGTAATAGAATTCTAAATCTAAAAATCTAAAATTTATTTGGGTGACCTTTAAGATCAATGACGGTATTTTCTTTTTCTTTCTAAGTATTTTTATCCAGTGAAAAAGAACTTTTTGATTGCAGAGACATAGAGACAAATATCAACTGCACTTGATTGTAAGATCAGCTAGGACCCAAAGAGTTGGTGAGCAGAAACATATCTGGGATTGTACTAAAAAAAATGGTAATAGAAAATAATAAAATGTAAAGCTAGAAAAAGAAAGGAGAACCAGGTCTGCAAATCTTGGGAATTGAAACTTTGTTGCTTTATTACATGTATTTGGGAGAGCCCATTTTCTCTCTCTTTTCGTCTCTGAAAAATCCATCACACTTGGCTGAAGAGGCTGTGCCCCTAAAATCTAGATTAAATAATTTCTCGTTGTTATGCTGCGTGCAAACCATCTCGAGGTCCGTTGGCTGCCTCGCCACCCCATTATGACGCTTCCATAACCACGTCATGTGTTCGATTCTTATATGTGACTTGATTTGTTTTTAAAATTTGTTTTTTATATTGAAAAATAATATTTATTTTAATGAATTTAAATTAAGTGCCATAATTTTTAGGTTTCTATTCAATTTCTATCAATTCACCCATTAATTTGGAAAGAGGAAAAAAAAAAGACACCCCACAAAATCTTACTAATTTAATAAAAAAATTAAGTTTGATAACTAATGCACAAAATGCACCATTAAATAAAATTTTTAGTTTAAATTTTGTTTATATTGAAAATAATATTTATTTTAACGAATTTAAATTAAGTGCCATAATTTTTAGGTTTCTATTCAATTTCTACCGATTCACGCATTAATTTAGAAAGAGGAAAGAAAAAAGACACCCCACAAGTTTGATAACTAATGCACAAAATGCACCCTTAAATAAATTTTTTAAGCGAAAAAAACCAACTATAATGTATAATTAAAAAAAAAAGCCAAATAACGTCATTTTTTGTCTAAATTTTAACAATTTTGTACCAGACATTAAATTTGCTACACTTTGTAAAGTTTTTGTAAAGTTTTTAAGAGAATCCAAGTACTCGTTTTGTAACGTTTCTATTTTTGCATTTTTCGAGAACAATGCATCTTTGGTCACCCAAAATAGTGGCTAATTTTAGAAACTGCAAAATGTAGTTTCTTTTTTCCATTTGCATTTCTTGACTCTTGATTCTTGGTTAAAATTTTAATTTAAAAAAATTAAATTAAATTTCTGTTTCCACACTTTGAGTCTCTCTGTAAAATTTCAAGAACACACTTCTTTCCTTGAAAAAACAGCGAGCCTAACCGAAAGTGGTGAAGGACTAGTCCTCACCACCACATATTAATTTCAAGACGAGTCTCCAATTGTTGCCCAAATGCAACCATGTCTTCGATCCATCTCCCCTACATCGACACCTTGGTCAGATCGCACAAGAACAGCCCGCTCTACATAGAGAGGTCGAAAGGATGGGGATGGACCGGCCCGATCTTAAACCGACCCATTGTTGACACCCTTCTTAAAATTCGATTAAATTTAACTTAATGTTTAACGACAATAACTAAATTATAACCGATTCTAAATTAGAGAATTAGTTCAAGAAGATTAAAGCATTACTTTAATGAGAATATAGGAATCAAATGTGATTTCTAACCAACAGTATAAATAACAAATTTGTATTTAAAGACTTTTGGCCCGGTTGGTGCAGGCACATGCCTCTAGTTCATGTTCCGAGTCTCATGAGTGGCAGATCATGGTTTTTTTTTTAAAAAATATTTTCTATTTTTTTTATAACATATTATATATATATATATATATTTTAACTAATAATTTAGACTTTTACATCAAATAAATTTATACCATACCGAAGATTATATTTTATTTAATGAATTATACTCTATGATTATATTTTCAAATATCTTATTCCCAAATTAACTTTCCCAAGAATGCTTCACTTTTCCATTTTAATGTGTTCTAATACATTGTCGTCCATCCACCATCCTACATTTTATCTTTTTCCTTTAGAAGTCTTAATCTCCAATGTATTCTTATCATTCAATTCCTATGAGACAAACCATCAACAATCTAAGAGAATATCATTGTCTAATGAATTTTAATAGTTCATCCACTTTGTTAATCTTGAAACAATTTATGGCCATTAGCCCAAAATGAAACCTTGGTGCTATCTGAATCATTATCCTGAACTCAAAGAACAAAAATTCTTATCTACTAATAGCTCAAATTTCCAAATTTTATTCCTGTGCTAGCGTTGTTTAAAATTCCTTCAAGCCACTTGTCCAAAAACTATAAAACTCAAAATCACATACTAATTAGATCTGAAATATCATCAAATCGTCTGTCCAACAAAAATACTTAACTACGACAACCAAACAAATAGAACTTTCCACTTAAATCTAGAAGATATTCAAAACTTTAAATCCATCCAATTCCCAAATTAATTTTCCAACGAATTCTTCACTTTTCCGTTTTAGTATGTGTTCCAATACACAATCGTCCATCCATTGCACAACATTTGTCTTTTTCCTTTTAACGTGCATATCTTTATTGCATTCATCTCAATGAATTCTTCCAAAGCAAACCATCAACAATCAAGAACACATATTTGTCCAATTATCTTCATAGTTCATCCACATTGCTAATATTGACCGGACCTTTTTGTCACTAGCTCAAAATGAACCTTGTTGATGCTACCTCAACCATTATCTTGAACACAAAGAACAAAAACTTTATCCACTTCTAGCACCAATTCCCATCTTTTATTCTAGCCCTCGCATTGTTTAAAATTCCCTCAAGCCACTTTCCATCATTCTCTCACATATTCCATTTTTACTTATGCTCCACCCACTTACCGAAAAACTTGTAAAACTCAAAATCACATATAAGTTCGATCTCCAATTTCATCGAAACTTGTGTACAATAAAAATCCTTAACTACGACGATCAAATGAAGTCATACACAAATGCCTTTAACTTTTCACTGAAATCTAGAAAACGTTCCAAATATCTTATTCCCAAATTAACTTTCCCAAGAATTCTTCACTTTTCCATTATAATATGTGTTTTAATACATAGTCATCCATCCACCATCCTACATTTATCATTTTCCTTTAGAAGTCGTAATCTCCATTGTATTCTTCTAATTTAATTCTTCTGAGCCAAACGATCATCAATCTAAGAGAATATCTTTGTCTAATGAATCTTAATACTTCATTCACTTTGTTAATCTTGACATAACTTATTGTCAGGAGCCCAAAATAAAACCTTTATGCTACCTCAATCATTATCCTAAACTCAAAGAACAAAAGTTCTTATCTACCGATAGCTCAAATTTCCATATTTTATTCTTGTGGCTGCGTTGTTTAAAATTCCCTCGAGCCACTTCTCCAAAAACTTCTAAAACTGAAAATCACAATAGTTATCCACTTTGCCAATCTTTACGGCCTTGCGTCCTAGTTTATCCACTTTGCCAATCTTTACAGCAGCCTTGTCTCCTAGTTTATTCACTTTGCCAATCTTTACAGTCTTGTGTCCTCACTCACCCTAAACATACTCTAGTACCTAGTAGCTCAATTATTATCTCCCAATCAAATAATGAAGATTCTTATCCTAAATTCTTTTTCTCAGCAAAGTATCTTTCTCCCTCCAACAAATCCAAAATATTGTCTTCATTCATCTCAATGACTAATACAATCCAGCTTTCCTTTGGCAACTGTAGCTGTTTAAAGATATCCTCTTCTTCTTCCTCATCCTTCAGTTGTCCTTTAGAATTAAGAATTTCTCCACGACTAGTGCATAATTTTGTAAAACTAAAAATCATTTACCAATGAGAATCTTAACTTTGAATAAACTTTGTGTCCTAGAAAAATCCTCAACTATGATGACCAAATTAGTAGTGATTCACAATTGTCTCAACTTTTTCAACAAATCTAGAACATCATCAAGCATTTAATTGCATATTTCATCCTTCAATTTAAATTAATCTATTCCAATATATAGTCCTTCAGCCACAATACATGTAGCTTTTTTAACTTTAAGCAAATAATCTTTAATATTGTCTTTCCATTTCACTCTTCAATGAAAAATGTCAATGATTCTAAGACAGTATCTTTGTCCAATCATCCTACAACCCCACCACGCCAATCTTTACAACCATTTTCTTCTCTACACTCGAAACAAAGCTATCATTTTTTCCAATCCAATTAAAGAAAAATTCCTATCATCTTCTCAAACCAATAACTCTTCACAGAAATTTGTGGGTTTCACCTTATTCGATAATCCAGAATTATTTTATCTCAGTAAAGTATATTTCTCCTCCTTAAATGCAAAACAAAAAAAAAATCATTATAAATCCAAGATATTATCCTTTATCCATCAATAGCCCCACTATTCTCAACCAACAATAGCCTCTAATTGTTCCTTTTAGACATGAGCTTCTCCATCACTTATCCAAAATTTTGTAAAACTAAAAGTCATATACTGGTGGATCTCCAATTTGAAGGTTGAAGAAATTTTGTGCCCAAGGAAAATCTTCAACTACAACAATCAAATGGACGTGATTTACAATTGTCTCAACCTTCCCCACAAATCTAAAACATTTCCAAGCTTCCTACGGCCTTATGCCATCTTATTTAAAAATCAACTTCTACAAAAATCTTCATTCTTCCGTTTTGATTTATAAATTTGGTCCTTCCACCATATTCATTTACCTTTTTCCTTTTTAGACACATAATCACATATGTTATCTTCTCATTTCATTCTTCAATTCAAAACGAAAAAACTATCTTTATCCAATCATCTTAATACTTCATCCACTTTGTCCGTACTTGCAATCTTTTCTCCTCACTAGCCCCAAAATAAACATTAATACTTGGCATCTCAATCATTATGTCTAGTCCAAATAACAAAAATTCTTTATCCTCTTCTCAAAATAACAACTCTTTAGAAATAAAGTTGTGGACTCATCTCATTCATTAATCCTAAGAAAGTTTCTTTCTCCCTGCTTTAATGCCATCAAACTCTATAATATTGTCCTTATATTCCTTGTTGAACAGTAAAATCCAACTTTTCACTGGCAATAATAGCTCTCTTATCCATAATCTAATGCTTCCGATGTTTAAAATTTTCCTCAAACCTCTTTTCGACATCCCTAGAGACTTATGAGTTACTTCAACCATTTGTTCAAATTTTAGTAAAATCATATATACCAATGGATGGATCTCTAATTTGAATAAACTGTGTCCAATAAAAATTTTCAACTATGATGAAAAATGGAATTGATTCACAATGGCCTAACTTCTGCCACAAATCTAAAACATTTTCAAGCTTTTTGTGGCATACGTCCAACTTATTCCAAAATCAACTTCTCTGAGAATTCTTCAAGTACAATACATAGGCCTTCCACCACAGTACATGTGCTTTTTCCTTTTTAAGTACATAATCTTTTAATGTTGCCCTATTCATTTCATTCTTAAAGGCAAAAATATCAATTATTCTAGCACCAGTTTAATATTGTAGAATTTCCATCGTCTAAAATTCTCTCAAACCTATTATTGTTAATCCCCTTCTTCAATTGTTCCTTCTAAACTTATCAAGTAGCTTAAACCTAGGTAGAAATCGGTACTATTACCTCTCCGCCACTTGTCCACAAAGTAATAGAACTCCATATAACATCCCACATTTAAACTCTTGACATATGATTGATCTTCCTTTTTCCATGATTTGTTAGGTACCCGAATACAAGAACCTAACAAGATAACTATATTACAATTCAAAAGATAAACTACAATATCGATAGCCTTTCGAGAGGGCTATCTCTCTCCCAAGAACTCTCCCAAGTTCTTTACACAAAACTATTCTCCAAGATATTCTCCTTCTCCCCTACTACTCTTATTTATAACCAATCCAAACTAATTACCCTATTGCCCCTTCCCTAACATACTAACAATACTCCCTGTACCCCTATTAGGACTCTCACAGATGTGTTCCCCCATTTTATCTTCAATTTCTTTTAATAATCTTTAAACATTCTTAAAAGACCAAATAGTTTGTCAGCAGTCAGCACCCACTATAGCCTCCTATTTACTTGTGAATTCCTTTTGTCTTCTTAAATTCCTCATACATGACGGAGATCACTTTGTTTCTAATGAAAAATAAAAATTAAGATTTAATGTTCTGTTCCTAACTATCAAAACAGTTATATTAATGTTTTGTTCCTAACTACCAAAACAGATTAAAGATATTATTGAATCACTTTTTTCATAAACAAAATTGAATAGCACAAATAACATCACAACAATAAATTATTGTGATTAAATATTTTAACTTAAACATAACAACAGTAGCACAAAGAACATCAAAAAATAAAAACAAAGATACAATAAAAATTATATATTTATAAAAGATTAAAAATAAAGGCCGTCAAATTTAAACAAAATATTGAAATATTTATAAAGATTTGGTATGGGAACCTTACCTTATTAGGACTACAACAAATCAAAAATGAAATTCAAGTGAGAACTAGGCCGCACACATGTTGAAATCCTCAGCACAAAGCAACGGAAATTGTCTACATAAAAGGAAATGTATTATAAATGGACAGGAGGACTGATAAACACATGAATTTACTTTTTCTAAAAATAAATAAATACATTAATTTACTTTAAAAAAAAAGATAAATACATGAATTTAATAAATAGTCTCATAGTTAGTTTCAATCAATATACAAATAGTAAAACTTGTAAAATGCACATTATTATCAAGATTTTGGTTTAAAAGTTGCCTAATTGTCGACAAATCGATAATTAATTTTAGAATTGAAATAAATCACATGGCATTGTCTAAAATTTCATTACTTTATCTCACAGAAAAAATTCCCATTACTTAACTGCATGATCAACATGGAAACATTTCAAGATTTTTTCAAATTAAAGGAAGCCATTAAGGTTCTAATTAAAAGCATAAAATAGTAGCTTATATCTAGAGAGAGAGTTACAGAGTAAGATTTATACCCCGATTGTTCTCTGTCACTCCCTGTTCCTCTCCCTCCCTTCTTCATCATTTACCAGTTCCAAAATTTTCCATATCCATGCGACTCACCCAAGCTCCAAACGCCTTCCATGTCTCCAATCTTTTAAACCCGCAACTCTCTTCGTCTCTTCTCTGGTACACTTCTCTCTTGTACGATTCCTCTATTCATAAATGAAAATGCTCTGTTTTCCACAAAATCTCAGTTTCTCCTTATTTTGTTTGGCCATAGGGATCTCATTCGGAAGCCTTTTCATCGATGGGGAAGAAAAACCAGCCAACAGTGCCTGGCAACAATCTGAACTCTCGGAAGGCCAGAGGATTCAACTCTGTTATTCTGAGAATAAGGGCGAAGAAGAATAGTATAAGTGTGAGGGATTTGATCGACGGTTTGATCGAGAGGGATCGAGGGTTTGATAGTCGATCAAACCCTCAAACCCTCACATCTCAAACCCTCGATTAAATGCAAGTGTGAGGGTTTGAGGGTTATTGTGAGAAGAAGTAAATTGAACTCTGTTATTGTGAGAAGAGGGCGAGAGTGTGAGGGTTTGAGGGAGAATATAATTTTACCGTTGAACAAATGCAATTAACGTGACAGCCAACGATCTGTTGGCAACCGGCGGCCGGCGAGGGAAGCGGCGGTTTCGCTGACTGGCACACGACTTGTTGACCAAGCAAGAGGCGACGATGATTTAACGGCTAATTAATTCCAGTTACTTTCTTCCGTAATTTCAGAGATTTACTTATACAATCAGAGATTAATTTCAGAAAAAAAAAATCAGAGATTTTTTTTATTCTTTTCCATATTAGAAAAACGTTTTCTTTTTTTGTCTTTTTTTAAAGTTTACTTATATAATATATTTTTTCAAATAAACTCAAAAAAGTAATCCTTTTTTTATATTGTTTTAAAATATATATTATCCCCTAAAATCAATAAATAATATATATATATATATATATATTATTAAAACTTATATTGAAAATTAGTATTTAAATGTATTATAACATAAAAGAATAATACGATGCATTAATAAATTACATTGCTACAATTTTTCGTTTTGTGTTAAATAATTTAGTATATCTTGTGAGGTTTGAAATAATGAATATTTCTATAAACTCTATTTTAAAAGTTAGTTCGATTTTTGGATATTGAAATAAAGATTTATAATTTAAAACAAGATATATATATAGATAAAAATAACATAACAATTTACTCTTTAGTTGAAAAATTAACGTATATAGTCTAGTTGAAGATCTTTATCTTTAGTCGTTAGTCAGCATGGGTGGAATTTGAGAGAAAGAACTTGTAATTTAAAGATTTATGTTTTTATATTTTCTTTTTACAAATGAAAATAAGATAATTTATAAAAACTAATACCCTAAGAAACACTACAAACATGTCTATTACTTTAAATTTGTTTTTTTTATGAAATAGTTATAGAAACAATGACAAGTTCTTTTTTGGAAAAAAAAAACGTAATAATACGTAAGTTTTGATAATACTAATAAAAAAATTTAATTATAAAAAAATTCAAACCTAATTTATTTTGCCTTAAAGAAACATAAAACTAAAATTCATATATATTGTCTACAATCATGTCACCTTCAAACAGAAAAAATGATAACGGCAAAAGTACAAAATCAAATCAAAGTGATAAATAGGAATAAAAGATTTTAAACATTACTTTTTGTTTCGTACCTTTAATTAATTACGTTAACAAAATAATTATCACTGTCAAAAAACACAAAATAATTATCTTAATTATTAATCCTATATTTGAATCAACAATATTAAAAAAAAAGTGACATCAACTTAGAAACTTTGTTTCTTAGAATATATTTTAAGGAGTTTTTTTTTTTTAATTTGAATTAAATTAAAGAATGGGAAATGGTTAGAATTGTTCAATGTGATAGATGAAATATCAAAATAATATAATTATGAGCGTTTTAAGGTTTCTAATATTTAAGAAAAAGTTCTTAAGAACTATATAAGGACTTTATAAATAACAAATTTTCGTTTATTTGTTGTTATTCTCATTTAAAAAATTTTAAAAACACAAATGATAATATTGTCTTGCCATTTATGCTTATAAGTTATAAAATACATGGAGTATTTTAAATATTAATTATAACATAATAAACTTCCATAATTTATTTTGAAAAAATAACTTTTTTATGTAATTTATATATATATATATAATTGGAGAGAGCAAGATTCAATCAATTGTTCCCATTTGATGTGAACTACTTTTTATATGTTATTCTGTTTTTTTCATCAAAATAAAAATATAAAACAATTATTAAAACATTCGTTTCATTGTCCTCCATGGACAGCTCATTTGGACTAATAGTTAATAAAATAATATTTTCATCCTCAACTTTTAGGAGGTTGATCTAAATTTTTGTAAATAGACCTTTTTTTTTTTTTTTGCCACTTCTAAAATGTACTGATAATTTGATTATGCCGTTGCATTTCTAAAGAAGTCACTAAAGTATGAAAACATACTCTAAATTCACATATCAACTATTGAAACTTTATATCACACATGATTATCTACATTGAATTTTTATTATCTTCTTGCAAATAATTCAAACGTTTGATAAACTTAATTTAATATGCTAAAAAACTAATACACTTTATATTTGAATTTGTACATACGTATACTCGTTCAACTTTGCTGAACTTTTTAAGCTGCCAGCTGGCGAACAATGGAACAAGAGAAATAGTAATAAAATTCAACAATTGAAAAAATGAAGTCGCATACCGACTACCGAGTGGGCCCGTCCCGCTGCCTGAATTTTATTTTC
>NW_019104504.1:1139583-1197182 GCF_001995035.1 Momordica charantia
CGAATTGGGAAAGTAAGAATGGTGTGGGAGGAGTTGGTGAGTTTGTGGGGTGAAGAAGGTGGTGATCAGGCGCAGCAGCAAAGAGGAGGAGGGAGGATTAGAGTTGAAGGATGTAGCTTTCTAAATGCGGAAGAGCTGACTTTCTTTGATGAATCCATGGTTGCTTGCACTATGGAATCTTATGACGATGGCCCTCTTAAAGGCTTCTCTGTGGATAGATTCGTTTCAGGACAGCAAATCAAAGTTTTTGGCAGAAGAAAATCCCCATCCGCGGCTTCTTCTTCTTCTTTTTACACTTCCACTGGTTGGCATCATAATTTTATTCTCTTTCCCACTGTCCCTCAGCTGATTCCAAACCTATTGATTGATCTAACATTGGTCTTATCATTTTCATGTCAGGTCTGCCCGAGAGACTTCCTCTTGTTCACTCCACCGAACTTTCTGCAAGATGTAAGTCCAATTTTTTTATTCATCTGCAATTCTAACATTTTTAGGTATTTTATGATTCAAGCTGTTTTTTATTCATATTCTTGACCCTCCCTACTCGGACACCTAGAAATAGAAATTAGTATAAGATAGATTGACTAGATTATAGAGGCACTGGCATTAGGGTTTAAACTTCTGACTTTTGCTCGGATTTAAAGTTTAAATTAGTATAAGATAGACTAGGTTGTCAAAATTAATCTGATACTGACATTAGTGTTTAAACTAATAACTTTTTCTCCTATTTAGCATCGCAACTGAACTCATAAACTTAAACAAATGTATCAGTAAATTTAAGTTATTCAATGCGAAAGTGAGTGAGATTAAATAATTATTTATGGATGAAAATTTATAATGTGAATACTAGAAATGTTGTGGTTTGATTAGAAACTTCTTCTCTTGTTTGATAAATTATTCTTCAATAGTTGTTGAATGTGGGTAATTTTAGATTTAATTATTTGGTGTTTGTTCAGCAAATTCTCCATGGGAATATCAAGATCCAACCGAATACTATATTGGGTGTCTTCGAATCCCACCTCCATCACTCCCAACCTTATCAGAACTCTCATGGCACATTCAAGACCCACCATCAGAGGAGCTTCGTTTCCCCATTCGGAAAGATGTGTACGGAAACTTACCACAAGGCAAAGAGCTCTTCTTCAGCACCACAACCGAAACATTAGATTGCAAATCCTTAATCTACGACATCGTATGCCCAATCATTCGCACTCACTCTTCAACAATTCCTTCAAGCCGGGACTCCTTCATTGGCCTTTGGGACGATTGCATCAACCGCCTAATTTCCGAGTTCTGCTGCATGGAAATCGCCATAATTCGCAAACCCAATTCATCCACCATCACTAATCTGCAGGATCAATGGCCAAACGTGACGGGTTTCATCAGAAATTTCTGCCTTTGGAGAGGCGAAGAAACCCACCAAATCAAAGACGCCACTCACCATCATCATCTCGATCCCTCTAATTCAATCGTGGAGAAGCTTCTTTGGACCTATTTGGACATCCCTTATTTATTGGGCTATTATGCAGTTGGGTATTTGGTAACATTTTGTGCACTCAGCCGTGGCCAAGATCACCAAATCATTCGAACCGATTTGTACTCGTTGGATTTATCCACGCCCGGAGAGAGAATCAAGGCCTTAGTCCCATGTTATAGAATTGCTGGAGTTTTGTCCCTATTGGCCGACCGATGCAATAAATTGCCAATTTTCAGTGATTTTGAGAGAATTGATTTGGGGAATGGTATGGTCGCAGAAATGACGCCCAATATGGTCACCAGAATTTTCTCTTGCCGGAGAAAATGGGCCGCCGTGAAAGAGATTTACGATTTCTTGGATCAGAGAATCCCACATTCGGAGGCTATTCTCGGATCGTCCGAGAAAGATTTGGCCTTGGTTTTCAAGCCACGGGTTTGTAAGTTGAAACCCACGAGCTTTGATCAGCTGATAGAGGCTCTGAAGCACGTGACCAAAGCGCTGGTGGCGTTGCACGATTTGTGCTTTATGCATAGAGATATAAATTGGGAGAAGGTGATGAAGAAGAGGGGTGACGTGGAAGAACAAGAATCGGGAATCGGTGAGTGGATTTTATGTGGGTTTGAGGAGGCGGTGGGGGCGCCGCAGATATACCCACACGAGGCGGCGACGAGTGGGAGGCACGCGCCGGAGATGGAGCGGGGTTTGCATGGGGTGAAAGTGGATATGTGGGGCGTGGGGTATTTGATAAAAACTTGTGGCTTAACTGCCCTTCCCAAGATGTTGACAGAGCTTCAGAATCGGTGCATGGATCACAACCCTGAGCTCCGGCCGACCGCCGCCGATTGCTACCACCACCTGCTGCAGCTGCAGTCGTCTCTGGCGGTGGGGGGCTGATGTGACGGTGGTGTCGGGACAAGTTAACTTAAAGCTCAAAACTTTATTATTATTATTCTTTTTTCTTTTTTGGGTTTTTGATGTTATATCTCTCGAGAGAATCAATACCTTAAAGAAAGAAAGAAAAAAGAAGTGACTGAAGACTGAAGAGAAGGGTGGTGAGAGGAAGTGGGTATTCTGTGGCTGCTCTGGCTTCAAGAAATGGCGGCTGATGGAAAAAAGTGGTTGCCGATTTGTTTAATCAGAGATCAAATCAGCCAACTTTCAGGACTGATGTGTAAGTTCAACAGTGTTTTTTTTTCCTTCTCGGTTTCTGATCGGTATATCTTAGTTTCCTTCTATCGATGAGTGTGCATTGTGCTTTTTTTTTTTACCTTGCTTTTCTACAATTTTTTTTTTCACTTGCTGCTTAACTAATTCTTCATTTTATTACTTGAGTTTCATTATGTGGAAGAAATGAGATTATGATTTTTCTAATGCAGACGTTGTAACTTCTTAGCTGAATCCTTGCCATTTGATTAAAACTAGGAGGGTTTAGACGATGCAGATGCTTAGCTAAGCCTTAAATTCCTTTGCTTTTTGTACATTATTCCTTGGATTAACTGTGTGATTTGACTTAAAATCTGGCTCTAGGGTTTATGGAATAGTCATCTAATAATGCTTTCTATTCAATATTTATCTTTGGGAAGAAATCAATCTACTTCTAATGATAACCACTTTTTATTTCTTAATGTGTTTTTTCTAGCTTAATATAAATAGGTATATGTTTAATGATAATTTTTTCTCAAATATATATATATATATATGTTTAATGATAATTTGCAGTTTTGCATAGTTTTGAAAATTTTTAATTAAAAAGAATTAGTTTGTTTGATTCTTTTTTTTTTTTTTTACTTTTTTTACTTTTTTGGGTATGAAAAAGATGAGATTCAGATGTATAAAAAAAATGCTCTTGAATCGTCCCTCATTTTTGTGTCTACGTCGCATTCTTAACAAATTCCTCTATCAAAATTAAAACTATTGGTAGAGGAATGAGAATTTCGGTAAAAGGGTTCTTTATACTGATGGGAAAATGTCAATGAGTTTCTTGGATGGGGTTCTAAAGAATTTGAGTTATCTATATCTAATATTTTTTAATTAAAATATTATTAAGAACAATCATTTTATTTATTGTTTTGTTAATGTTTTAATAGGTTGTTGATAAGCAAATATATAGGGAAAACGAGCTAGCAAGACAGCGTGTTTATTTTGAAATAAGAAATCAAGATTTTTTTTGTTCCAAAGTTTATAGCATTTTAAAATGAAGATTAAAAATAAAGGTTATCAACTACACCGATCTTCAAAGAGTAGCTATTGACAAATGAAAAAAAAATGAAAACATCAAATGTACTCTAAATTACATGATATTTTAATAAAGTCCTTTACAATTTTCCTGATTCATTTTATTTATTTGAAAATAATTTTATAATTTTTTTTTCCTTTTATCAACCTCTTCCGAGATTTTTGCTGATAAATCAATTTAATAAGTTTTAAGTTTATATATAGTGTGAGGATAAAAATTTTAATAGTGTTGTCTATATTTTTGTTGTGAAAACCGAAAAGAAGTGAAGTAGATATCGTACTTGAGATAGAAAGGTAAAAGGGGTGTAGACCAGGAAGACTTTCCTATCTTTGTCCCACTCCCTTTTAATTTTTCACGCTCGTAAATTTTTTCATGAAATTTTGTAGGTATCGAAAATCTGGTGTATCGAGTTTCTCATGTGAAATTTTTTTCGTTTATTTTTAAAAATTATTTTCCAATTCATTTGTTTTCTAAAAAATTTCAAATTAATTGCTTAAATCCAATGATAAAATATCATTACATGTCAAATCCTCCTTATAGGGATGGCATAGTGACAAATACATGTGGCTCAGTTATGACAACAATCTCGATTATAGGGACCCAGAGACCACCAACTAATTTTACAAGAAGTCCAAGCTTACAGATGGAATTTGATAAGATTAAATGATAAGATTAAAAGTTTAAGGTAAAAATTAATACACCTAGTCAAGTTAAGGAGTAATTGATTCTTTTTAATTTACCCAATAAATTTTTGATGTAAATTTTAAGATTTAAAATAGAATATTTGAAAGTTTGTTAGCTTCAAATGTTTGAAAGCTTATAGGCCACAATGAAATGTGTGTAGAAATAAAAAATAGAATAAAGCTTGATAATGGTTTGAATGTAATTAATAGATAGTCGTTAACTATAATCTTATAAAATCGTTAATTATCCTATGTATTCGATCAATTAGTCGTGAGTTCGAATATCTACTCTCATAGGTTGCACCGGAAAAAGGTGAATTTTTTTGTAAAAAAAAATGCGTATTTTTCATTTTTTATATTTTATTATATTTTAAACTGCTGTTTTAATATTTTACGTAAATTAGGCTAGTATTTCAGCTACCCTTAGGGGCCACTAAATCTCGGCCCATGTTAGAGTTTGGGCTAATATGTATCAACCCAAGTTTAGAACTCTAAAGTGGGCCCTGTTAGCCGGCGGGCCCACTCATCGTGGATAGTTGAGTCGTATGGTCATTCGGAGTTTGACCCGATCCCACGCCGAAGAACTATGTACCATATTCCTATTTCCTATTATATTTTTCCAAATATTTGTAATTATATGTTCTTATAAAAAGCCTAAATAGGTCATGATCTTTTGAAATTTTCAAGTTTACTCTTGCAACCGATTTAGGAATGAGAATCAAAATTTTCATTTATAGTGTTTACTCAATCAAAAATACATATCTTAATCAATTAAAATATATCTAAGTTGACTGACTATCCAACTATATTATTTCTTATGTCAGCAATGTATACTATTGTAAATATATATATATATAGACACACACACGTTCTTGACTTGGGTACTATTTAATTTTACAAAAGTAATATATGTTTTATTATTCTCAATTCTTATTATTTTCTTTTAACAAAACAAACAACAATTATTTATGGAACAAACTGGGCAAAAACCGATGCCGCCAGTCTACATACTTGTAAACAAATATAACTAAGGTTTTCGTACCTCATTTCGCCACCCACAACCTTGACTCTTGAGATATATTATAGAACTTTAAATTTGGTGTATGGAAACAAAAAAGATTAAAAAATTGTACATATTGTTGCATGAGTTAATCTTGTGGTGAATCGTGATGATATGGATAAAAATTGAAACCAGAGTACCAATGCATGAAAATGCAATAAAGTGAGTACCAATGCATGTTGGATTGTTTTACCAAAAACAAAATGAAGAGTTTGGTTGTGGGGAAAAAGTACAAAAGACAACAGCTGTTCTGGATCACAAGTCTCTCATGTGATCCCTCTGCTCTGCTCTCTGCTTTCATTTTTGGACTTGCAATTTAAATTCCATATCATCAGAAATCAGCAGCAGCAGCACCTCTGATTACCCCCACACACAAACAAAATGCCCTCAATTGCCTCTAACTTCCAACCAATGCTCTCTTCTTCACCATATCATAACCGTGTAAGATCCTATTTTGTGCATGTATATTGAAGAGTTCCATTTAGTAAAATGTTCAAAATTTTAACACATAAAATTATTTTTAGCTTCACTAAAAATGTGATCTTTATCTCTAACACTAGTTGTTGGGTGGATGAGAGGTCGATATGGAGAGAAATAAATCGTCCCTGTGGATGATATATTTCTGAGCTGAATCTCAGCTTCGTTTAATCAGAATCACTTGAACTTTCTCAAGTGATGTAAGCATATCTTTCTAGACAAGAAACCGAGAAACAAGTTGTATGTTGCTCTTAAGATCCTACCTCTGCCAACTTTTACAGGAGACAAGAATTTGAATCGGTCAAAGAAAGAAAATGACGAATGAATGTGTGTAGAGCTGCAAAGTGTTGCAAAATCTTTGATTGATATTATCAAATAACGTAACAAAAAGTGACGAATCCAAAATTGGATGTGTGTGAGCCATAACAGGCAACCAAGTAATGTAACAAGGAAAAATCCAACCCTAAATGACAACTTTTTGCAATTCAAACAAATAATATTCCAAACATAAAATTTAAATTCCACCGGTCAAACCCAACCATAATATTTGGTAGATAAAAGATAAATCTCTTACTAAATAAATATATATATATATATATATATATATATATATATATATATATTAGCAAGATAATTTTAAATTTAGGAAATTAATCTACAAACATGTAAAAAAATCATTCATAAGATAAAAGAAATTGTAAGCAATAGAGTAAGAAATTAACTCATAATGACGTCAAACACAGTCGTTTTATACAATGAATCTCATTAATAATATGGTAATCAATTACCAATTTTTAGATTTAAAAATAAATTACCAATTTTTAGATTTTTAAAAAGGAAAGGAAGAGTACATCAAAATCAATATATTGTACCTGTTACGGAGTTTCAAATTTCAGTTGCTTTGAAGAAAATAAATTCCATGAATTAGGAGACTCAATTCTCAAATCCATCTCTCAGAACTGAACTTCGTTGCCTTTTCTTTTAATTTTGTTTGAGACTGGTGGAATAGAGAATGAAATGCAGAAATAGGGGTAGGATTTCAAACCTTTTTTTTTTCCCATATAATCACGGGGAATAATGAAATGCAGAAAGGGGATACAAAATGAAAAGGAAAACCAAACTCCAACATCTGCGTTTCCACGTGATGCCCCATTTTGGAAGATAGCAACAATATGAAACCAACCCTGTTTTGGTAATTATCTTCATTCTTAATTTGCTACCTCATTTTATTACACAATTTCTAAATTTGATTTTAAACAACACTAATCAATTAACTTAAGATTATATTAATAAACTTCTTTGCTAACGCCAGGATATATATATTTAAAAGAAAAAAACTATCTTAAAAGTGAGAGTATTCAATAATATATGAAGATTCTTCAAAATATGTAAAATAGATTTGAAAAAGAATATTACTCATCGATCAATTGATTAGTAGAATTGTTCTAGTGACTATCCTTAAGAATTTGACAGACTACTCGGTTTTTTAGAAAAAGAAAATTTTTATTTTCTCGCTCTTACTTTTCTAGATTTTTCCATTTTGAAAAAAAAAACACAAGGGTTGTTAGTAAAACCCATGAAATGGAGGAATCGAGACAGAAAAGAGAGAATGTTTTCAAGGAGGTTATTGAAAACATTTTTGTAATCTTAATTAAAATTTGAAAAAAAAACTGATATTTTTCTAAATTACCTTTTATCCTAATTTTTACTTTTTAAAGTTTTGGCGGATTCAACGGTAGAAGACAAAGTCAGTTGTTTGGTTTCCAAGGGAATTTGAAGATACGGTTAACTTGGTCCAGAATTTAGGTCTCACTGAAGATGGCTAAGAACACATGAAAGGAATAAATATTAAAAAAAAAATCCGAGAGAATATAATAAACTTGCAAAAAGATTTATTTCGGTGTATATATAAATTTTAATCTTACCATTAATCATTTAACATTGATTTAAAACAATTTCATAACTTTTTATCATGACAATCAAATGTGGTAGGGTCAAGTAGTTATTTCGTAAGATTAGCCGTGATCCATGTAAACTGACTCAGGCACTTGCATATATAAAAATTAATAATAAAAATAAATAGATAGATAAAATAAAACATGTTGCTTTTACTCTATGAAATTTATTACTAAAACTAAAATAAATAGAATTTAAATCACTAATCTTAAGGTAGCTTAAGTGGTTAAATCACTTCAACCTAATCGAAAGATTAAGATTGTGAGTTTAAATCTTCAGATCCACACGAGAAAAAAATCTAAACCATTTTCAAAAAATAAATGGGAGAATAAGAATGAAGCAAATTTTTTTTTGTTGGTATTAGACTATTTTTTTTTTGGTACAACAACAGGTGATGTGGAAGATCCGAACTCATCACTTATTAATTAAAAATAGATGTAAATTACCATTAAGTTAAACTCGCATTAGACTAGCCTACTTTGTCAACTGCATGACCATTAAAGAAGAAACAAATAATTACCGTTCCCAATAAATCACAATTCTGACCTTATCTTCAATAAATAACTGCCATTGATATTTTTCGCAAAAAAACACAAAACTGTCATTAATTTATTAAGGGACAAGAGTATTTTTCCAAATATAATGGTTTCTACTTAGTTCCTCACTAGTAAGTAGTAAGGAGAAATCTTATCCACACCATCATTTAATATTTGACAACTCATTATTTTTTAAAAATACTTTTTTGTTTTTTGCATTTCTTTGTCAAATATTGGAGGTGGTGTAGACAAGATTGCTCGAGTGAGGAGCAAAGTATTTTCCTTCACAAAAATTAAAAAAAAAAGAGATAATTGTCTTTTACTTATATTTTCTAAAAAAAAAATTGTATATATATTATTGATCACTTCTTCCCCGCACTTTGTTTTTCTTTTCACAACCCTAATAAAATACCGCTGTCACTCTTTTCGTGGAAAGATTGCATGTAGCTCACTTTAAAAGGAAAAAGGCAGACAAAAACAAAAACAAAATGTGGCACTAAAATACTTGCGTACAATTGTGGTGGTACCTAGAAAATGGCAAAAACAATCTCCCCAATGAATGAAAAAATCTCTGATGTATATAAGAAAGAAATTGCATGCTCGGGAGAAACAACACCTGTAGTCATAAAAGTTAGAAGACAATCGCAAATTCCCAATTTACCCTTGTTGCCACCCGTATAAATTTGGCAGATTCATCACCCGTTTCTCAAACCCATCGATCCCATATTCTCTGCCATCAAATTAAAAGGTTGTGTAATTGTGTGCATGCAAAATGGCGATGGAATGCATGACGACCCCATCACCATCACTGGAAGAGTACAAAGCCGATAATGGGGCTTTGGGAGGGTCCACCGAGTTCAAGGCCGAGTCAGTGACGCCAGAGAATTTCATATGGCCGGACGAGTTCAAGGCGCAGGACTCACTCCCGGAGCTCCATGTCCCACATATCGACATCAAGAAGTTATTATCTGGAGACGAAGGTGGCGCTGAGGAGGCCATGCGGCTCGTGGACGAGGCGTGTAGAAAGCATGGCTTCTTCGTGGTGGTCAACCATGGCGTGGACATGGGAATCATGAAAGATCTCCATAAGTGCATGGACGAGTTCTTTGAATTGCCTCTCGACCAGAAGCAGAAGGCTCACAGGAAGCTCGGAGATTCCTATGGGTACACTAGCAGCTACATTGGCAGATTCTCCGACAAACTTCCATGGAAGGAGACCTTCTCCGTTTGCTATCTTTCTCATAAAGATCACTCCTCTCTTGTGCATGACTACGTTCGCGACACTCTTGGCCAAGAATTCTCCCACCATGGGTAACCAAAAATTAAATTCAATTACTCACATCTTTTGTTTAATGTGGTAGCCTGGTCACAGTGGATCAACCCAGACAACAAGCTTCGATCATAGAGATACTGTTAGTTCACTAATGGATCGATTTGTTGTATAATGTTCAGGAAGGTGTATCAAGAGTGCTGCAAAGCAATGGCGGAGCTGAGTTTGGAGGTGGTGGAGCTTTTGGGGATGAGCCTTGGCCTGGGAAGAGAAGAGTTCAAGAAATTGTACGAGGATCATGATTCAATAATGAGGCTTAACTATTACCCAACATGCGAGAATCCAGAGCTGACGTTGGGGACAGGGCCTCACTGCGATCCCACCTCCATAACCATCCTTCACCAAGACCATGTGAGCGGCCTTCAAGTCCACGTCGATGATCAGTGGTACTCAATCCCTCCCACCCCCGATTCCTTTGTCGTCAACATCGGTGACACTTTCATGGTAACCAATTAACAAACCAATTACAATTACAATTACAATTAGAGTTCATCCTACTTGATTATTAATCACTTTCGAGTGGGTTTGTTTAATTATTGTTATAGGCTCTGACGAATGGGGTGTACAAGAGCTGCTTCCACCGAGCAGTGGTGAACTGCAAAGAAGTAAGAAAATCAGTGGCCTTCTTTCTGTGTCCGGGGGCGGAGAAATTGGTGAGGGCGCCGGAGCAGCTGGTGGAGAAGAATCCTCCGAGGAAGTTTCCAGATTTCACATGGCCGATGCTGCATGAACTCACTCAGAAGTTTTACAGGGCAGACTCCAACACTTTGAAAGCCTTCACTACTTGGCTTCAACAGCAAAAATTAGGCGCTGCCTCCACTAATAATGATAATAATTAATAATAATGTCCCCCTTCTTTAATTTGTACCTCAACAGCCCTACCACCTCTATGTGGCAGCTCTCCTTTTGGTTTAGTTTATTTATGTGTCAATAAGTTTCAGAGTTTTATTTTCTAGAGAAAAAAGAAGAAGAAGATCGTGTAGTGTTTCTCTTTATGTTGTTTGGACGCTGGCCATCAGAAAAGTTTAATAAATATTAAATACCCATGTACAAATCTTGGCTTTGTGCTTTTTTTGTTTTTGTTTTGTCACGTGCATGCTCGACACATTATATTTCATTCTTTCACTATTTGGATTATGCTCACGAAATTTTTTTATAAGAAAGACTCAAAATAATTCAACTTGATTATTTGTATTTATGTATATGAATGTTATCCTCTCTAATGTGCACTAAGATGTTTTTTCTCGGATGCAGACTTTGAAGACTAGTGTGTGTTTGTTACCGAAACGAGTAAGTTAGTTTGTTCGACTTCTAACTTGTCGAAGAATCTTTGAACTATTCAGCTTTGAACTTATCGAGGATCTTTAGCTTGTAGCTTGAATTTGTTGCTTGAAACAATTCAATTCCCAAAAGATAGTGGACGCCTCGACATTATAGTCTGATTTTCTCTTATATTGGCTAAATACTATACTAAGGCTTTTGATATTATACCTTCATATAGTAGATATGGAAGTTCAAAATCCCCGGGTTCTATATTCTGAAACAGAAAGATTCTTTCAGCAGTCATATTCAGTGACAGATTGGCAATGGCAGAGATACCATTTTTTGACATCACAATTGGATTGAAAAAGGTCCTCTTTACCTGCTTTTCCCCAGATTTTATGCTCTTTCTAACAGGAAATATTTATCTATTTTTGAAGCATGGGATGTGGATCATGGAATTTGGTCTTTCTCGCCTAGAAGACTTCTTCTTCAAAGAGAGTCGATTATATGGTCATGGAGAACCACCGAGTTCCCTCGCCCCTCGGACCTTCAAGGCTCAGACTCTCCTAGATGGGTCCTCTCCAACAACGGCCTTTTTTCGGTGCAATCTTTCAAAGGCAGTCTCTGGAACATTAGTAGTTTCACTCCCCCTTCCTTCTTCTCGGCTCTTTGGAAGCTTCTTATTCCCAAGAAGTGTAAGTTCTTTTTGTGGTGTGCTATGTACCGTGGCATTAACACTCAAGAGAAAATCCAGAAGCGCCTCCCAAACGTATATAACAGCCCTGGTCGGTGTCCCCTTTGCAAATCAGACTCGAAAACACTTGACCATCTGCTTCTTTACTACCCACCATTAGCTATAGACTCTGGAATAATCTCTTCTCCACTTTTGATATTTGCAATACAATTCCAAGACGTATCGATCATTTCATCTCAGAGTGTCTGCAAGAGAACGGTTCTGTGGAGTAATGCGATCAGTTCGACAATCTGGCATATTTGGCTTGAGAGGAACAATCGCATATTCACATATAAAGAAAAATCCTTGGCCAACATCTGGGAAGACATTATTCTATCTGTATCTCTTTGGTCATCAAAATCTTCTTTATTTTGTAATTATGATCCTTCTATAATTTCTCTAAATTGGAGAGCTTTTATTTAATCTTCCCTTCTTTGTTGTATATGTTTCTCACATGCATAATGAAGTGATCTTTTTCCAAAAAAAAATATATATATATATCTTAAAGTCTTAGTCTTCGAGTCTTCTTCTATTCTCTGAATTGGATGCTTGGCTTTGGATGATTATGCTTGTCTCTGAATGATCATCTATCCTCCAAAATGAGACGATCTCATCTATTCATAAATTAGTATTAGTTTGAGGGACATGAGAGCGAAAAAAAAGGAAAGGAAGGGATGGGGTTTCTCTCGCGTTTGGCATAGTAGGCCCCCAGCGGGAGGCTCGCACGACGGGCTATTAGTTCAGAGCATACCCTTGATAATTGCATTGTTGTGCCTAGGTTGTGAGGGCTCTCAGTCATATGATAGTTCAATGTGCTCATCAGGAGATGTGGATCATCCAGGGCACATTAGCATGACGTACTTCTCCTGTATTCAAAGCGGGGTTTGAAACCAAACTTGTCATCCGGAGGATAGATGGAGCGACTCAGGTGAGATCTAATGTAGATCCAACTATCTTTTCACTCTGTGGGATCCGAGCGATCTGGAGGGATCACCTTGGCTCCTCTCTTCTCGAAAATCCATACATCTCTTATCAATATATGGAGAACTATCTCTCGAGCACGAATTTAAGTTCGGTCTCAATGGAAAAGTAAAACTGATCATCTAACAACATATCTTCATAGACCAAGAAGAGTGACAATAAATTATAGGATCCAGCCAAAATTATTTTGCCGAATCATGACATTTTTTCACGCAATTCAACAAATTAGTCGAAAATTACAAAATCAGTAAACAGGCAGAATCCAACTGAAACAAGTGCACTAACACCAAACTGCTTTCCTAATGAACAACGCCTCGACGCACCGGAAAATCAATCTCCTCAAACCCATAGACTACCGAAACCTAGCTATTAAACAACATACACCAAAGCTCAGAGGCACAAAGGACTATGAACCTTCCAAGAATTCGTCAAAACGCCTCGCCTCTCTGAAATTAGTTATGTCATGAAATAATCAATTCCATGTCAAAATTGAGAGGAGTAGTCATGCTCTTCTCGGTTCACTAATTTTAGATCGGATTTTATTTTTGAATCCGTATATTATTATTTATATTCCACCGTACAATAATTAATTGTCAAAAAAATAACTTATTATAAACTGTTGTTGAATCACTTCACTTTTTGACGAATCCTTAACAATAATAAGTATCGCAAGATTGGACAAAAACAATAGAGCCGTGGTTGCATTATATTATTTAGAATATAATAAGTAAATAGAAATGTTATTATTTTAAACAAATAATATATATTAATTCGATGGTTTTTAACCACTTTAGATATAAATTAAAGTTGATATATATATTTTTTTTAATAAAGCTATTTTATAATCTTTTGAAATAAAATAATAAATAAAGATCTTTTTCGAGGGTACTGACAAACAACCTTCTATAAAAAGTTACATTTCTAGAGGTTACTGTTTTTAATAACCCTTGATAAATAAATAATTCTTTTTAAAGTTTTTTAATATATTTTTTTAAAGATTTTTAATATTGGTTCAGATAGATATCTTGCAAAAAGAATTTAATAAATATTATTTATCATCAACAGCAGTCAAAGTCTTATAACAGCCAATCGAAACGACCGAGGAATTCACAAATAATGAGAAGGTATGTTTCATATAATTTTCTACATAGCACCATCGTTGAAAACTAATTTAGTGACATATTGTGATGTAGATTGAGTATTTTGTTCCTCATGATCGAAAATCCATATAGCCACCTATGGTGTATTTTTTAAAGGATTTTTTTTTTCTTTTTTGTCTGTTGTCTCGAAAACAACATGTTTGTCGTTGCCACGTCAAGCACGAAAATAAATATCGATCATTAACTCTTGTAACCGCTAAAATAACATGGATCATTGTGGTGCGTGACAACATTAGTGCACAAAACAATAATCTCAATCTTCCATGCATTATCCAAGCAAACACGTAGAGAACTTGCCAAATCGAGCATAGCTCCATCATGAGGTCATAAGTTCGAACCCCGCCCATTCATTATGCTTATCAAATAATAGTTGACTGTTTCACAAAATCATTAGTTTTGCTGTCCGTTGTGCTTACCAACACATATTTTTGCTGTCAATAATCATGAAGGAATATTTGCTGGTTGATTGTATATTTCCAAACGAGTATCAAATTCACATTTATTCATTCTTTCATTTTGTTCATATACACCTTATGTAATTATTTTTCGTTTCATTCATGGTAAATCAATTGCATCACAAAACAAAAATAAGCACAAAGAGAGAAGATATGTATATGTGTGTATTAAACTTTTCTGGCAGTGTCCAAAACAACACAAAAGAGAAACACTACAAGATCTTCTTCTTCTTTTCCCTACAAATTTAAACTCTGAAACTTATTAACAAATATAAACTAACTAAACTAAGGAGAGCTGCCACATAGAGGATCGGAGTAGAGGCTGTGTTTAACGTTGTTTCAGAGAGATGGCCGGGAACAATAATAATTGTTATTAATTATTATTATCATTGGACGCAGCAGTGCCTAATTTCTGCTGTTGAAGCCAAGCAGTGAAGGCTTCCAAAGTGTTGGAATCGGCCCTGTAGAACTTCTGGGTCAGCTCCAGCAGCATTGGCCACGTGAAATCTGGAAACTTCCTCGGAGGATTCTTCACCACCAGCTCCTCCGGCGCCCTCACCAATTTCTCCGCAGCCGGACACAGAAAGAAGGCCACTGATTTTCTTGCTTCTTTGCAGTTCACCACCGCCCGGTGGAAGCAGCTCTTGTACAACCCGTTCGTTAGAGCCTATAACAACATATAATTAAACAAACAAAAAACCCCCACTTGAAAGTGATTAATAAAGTAGGATGAACTCTAATTGTAATTATAATTGTAATTGTAATTGTAATTGGTTTGTTAATTGGTTACCATGAACGTGTCACCGATGTTGACGACAAAGGAGTCGGGGGTGGGAGGGATTGAGTACCACTGATCATCGACGTGGACTTGAAGGCCGCTCACATGGTCTTGGTGAAGGATGGTTATAGAGGTGGGATCGCAGTGAGGCCCTGTCCCCAACGTCAGCTCTGGATTCTCGCATCGTGGATAGAAGTTAAGCCTCAGTATTGAATCATTATCCTCATACACTTTCTTGAACTCTTCCCTTCCCAGGCCAAGGCTCATCCCCAAAAGCTCCACTATCTCCAAACTCAGCTCCGCCATTGCTTTGCTGCACTCTTGATACACTTTCCTGAACATTACACAACAAATTAACTAGTGTTAGTTAACACAGTTTAAGAGATAAAATGACTTAACAACGTTTTTATAATAGAATTAGGTTTCTCTTCTAAAAATTGATTTTGAGACGAAATCCATAAATATTAACATGATATTAAAGTCCAAAACCTTCCAATAAGCATGTCAAAAATTTTTGACCAAGATCGATAAGTCTCATCTCAAAGAGGGAGGATACTAAACAAAAAAAAGTGTTACCCGTGGTGGGAGAATTCTTGGCCAAGAGTGTCGCAAACATAGTCATGCACAGCAGAGGAGTGATCTTCATTAGAAAGATAGCGAAGGGAGAAGGTCTCCTTCCATGGAAGTTTGGTGGAGAATCTGCCAAGGAAGCTGCTAGCATAACCATAGGAATCTCCGAACTTCCTCTGAGCCTTCTGCTTGTGGTCGAGAGGCAATTCAAAGAACTCATCCATGCACTTATGGAGATCTCTCATGATTCCCATGTCCACGCCATGGTTCACCACCACGAAGAAGCCATGTTTTCTACAAGCCTCGTCCACCAGCCGCATGGCCTCCTCAACAGCACCTTCCTCTCCAGATAAAAACTTCTTCATGTCAATATGTGGGACGTGGAGCTCCGGGACTGAGTCCTCCGGCTTCATCTCGTCCGGCCATATGAACTTCTCCGGCACCACCGTCTCCGCCTTGAACTCGACCGACCCTCCAAACGCCGCATTATCGGCTTTCGATTCCACCGGTGATGATGATGTCATGCACTCGATCGCCATTTTGCATGCACAGAATTGCAGAAGCTTTGATGGGAAAGAATAATATGGGATGGGTTTGAGAAACAGGTGATGAGAAGATTTATAAAGGTGACAAAGAAGGGTAAAATGGGAATCTGGGATTGCCTTTATGACTACGACTACAAGTGCTGTCTGTCTCTGACTCTCTCCAGAGATCCCGTCATGCATTTTTTTTTTCTTTTTCTTTACATCAGAACTAGATTTGTTAAGAAATTAACTCATTATTAATGACGTCAAACGCATTCATTTTACACCATGAATCTCATTAATAATATGGTAATCAGACATCAGTTACCAATTTTTAAATTGCAAAAAAGGAAAAAAAGAGTTCCCAATTTTGAAGGCAAATTGAAATTTGAAACTCCAATAACTCAGGTTGGCAATTTGCTACCTTATTTATTATACACTTCCTAAATTTGTTTTTAGTAAACTACTCAATTTGATTTTAAACAACACCAGTCAATTAACTTAAGATATATAATACAAGATTTTTGTTTACAGCTATATAGACAACCCACACAGATATAACTGAAGAGGAAGCTGAACTCTTTATTTATTAATTAGTACCACGAGTGGAATGAGAGGATTCGAACTCATGATATTTTGATTAAAAATAGGTGTAAATTACCGTTGAACTAGACTCACGTTGACGAGATTGTCCTTTTTATATAATCATTATATTCTCATATCTACCCCGTTAGGACTTTGTTTATTAAATTAAGAAATCAAACAATAACAAATGTGAAAGTCACATTGACAATTTTTCCTCTCGAGTCTTCCTAATGTAATTTCAAATTTAGGAAATTAATCTAGATCACACCAACTCATAATCAGGAAAAAAATCATTCGTAAGATAAATAAAAAAGGAAGCAATAGTGTAAGAAATTTAACTCAGAATTAATGAAGTCAAACACATTCATTTTATACAATGAATCTCATTAATCATATATGGTAATCAGACATCAGTTACCAATTTTAAAATTTTTCAAAAGGAAATAAAGAGTACCCAATTTTGAAGGCAATTGAAATTTGAAACTTCAATCAAAGAGGTACATATTGATTTTTTTGGTACAGAGGTCGGGTAAAAATTTAATCTCACAACATTTTAGTTGAAGATAGATAGTTAATCCGTTCAACTATGGAGTTGGTTCCAAAAGATTTACGTTATTATATCAATAAAAAGAAGTTACATTCTGAATCCCAGATTTTCCATGCTAAGTGATAATAAATGCTAATTGAAGTCATTTCTAGAAATTTCAAGAGTCACCTTGTAAAAATCGATAATATATGAAATCTATAAGGATCCAAAATGTTTTTTTTTTCCAAAAAAATATATATGGTTGTTGTCGATTTTTTGATGCACTCCACGCAAGTACTATCATACAGGTGCCACACCCATGTCTTTCATCTCTAAGTTTTTGATTTCCTATCTACGGAAATCTAACACCGGTGTGGTGCTTTTACCAAATACACTTTAATGCTCAAGTTAGAATTCAAGTCGAGCAAATAGAGTAGAAAGACAATAATCTCAAAGGTGAGATTTTGCTTCACCAAGAGATTATGTAGTATAGGGACTGACATTTTACCTTCATTAGAGTTACTATGCTCCTTTTATATAGAGAGAGGTTTCACAAGTGTGAGAGGAACACAAAGAGGTGGTATGCAGTGCTCAGGGTTCATGGGACCACCGACATCCTCTTTAGTCCGATGTGCCTCGGATGGGAGTCATGGTGGGGCCCTGGATGATAATCTGAGGCATATCGCGATTTGGATACAAGGTGTTAGCATCCTGCTCACTGGCTGTCATTAGTACGAAATGTCCAGAGGATTGGACCCGATGTGCTCAGTATCAATGGTTCTTCTGTGACCCTGCCCATGTGGCTGAATGGGCTTAAGACGCATGACACCTTGATTTTACCGGTTAACACATATGTTCTAAATTTACATGGTAATTGTTTCCAATTTTGCTATAATACATTAAACGGCCCCTGTCCAACATATTCAGATCATAGTAACCACCCAACTTGGACAAAATTACTCCATTCTTTTTCCAATCAACATATATTTGAAATAAAGCTATTGTATTTTTATGAGTTATCATCATAAGAAGAATATATAAAGATTGTATATAAGATTTTTGGATTATAGTGGACGACTCTTCTCTTTGTGTTCTTTTTCTCCCCTTTTTCATAAAATCTGTGTGTTTCTCTTATACTTTTCTCTTGTTTTATTTGTCATCTTGACCTCTATCATTCTCCAAATGAAAGCCATAGCCACAGGCAAGCTAAAGGACAGACAACATTGGTATAGTCCCACCCAAAAGCATGGTGTGATATTGTACCATATCACTTGGCCTTCAGTCCTTGGGGGGAATTAGTATTGATCAGCAAATGAGAATAATGCAGTTGACCTAATGCATTTTTTTTTAGTACAACCTAATGCATTTTGAAGTTTGTTGTTTTGGATTTTGGAATAATGTCAATAACTTTAGTGCTACTCATCAATCATCACTTGTTAGTAGTGATGAGAGCAGAATATAAATGTCACTTACAAAAACTTTACCTCTTCTTTATATAGATTATTTGGATTATTGTTAGAATATTATTATCAACCATTTATAAGTTAAACTAAAGTAACTAATATTTGAAATGAAATAAGTAAAAACGTTAAGAAATTAAAATAAAACAAAATAGTTTAAACTTAGAAATTTTTGTTAAAAAAGAAAAGTTAATTATAACAAGGATGATGTTTTTTTTTCCTTCTTTGAGTTGAATAATTGCCATGGTAAACTGAAGCGACTTTTGTGAGGTTAATAAGAGCTCTATCCATTAAATCATGCTCGCGTTGGTGCAAGATAAATTAATAATCATTTACAAAACTTTGAGAAGGTGTTTCTTTGCAATATGTCATAATAAATCAGAATGATAGTACGACAGTTTTTAGAATCCCAGGTAGTTGGTTATAATGATGGCAAAACCGTCAAATCGTTTTCAATGAATAATGAAGGAATTTAATTTTTTTTCTTTTTTTTTTGTTGAAAGACATGAATGAAGGGACTAATTGTGAAACGTTGACACAGCGAGTGGGTACGAACAAAGCCAATAGGGTGATATATGACTTGAGATAATCGGATTCCCCTCGACGACAAGATCTTGAGGATAAGATTACTCACTGTTCAATGTCTTTTGGAGCTTCTTCTTTCCTTTAATATTACCAAACTAAATATATTCAAATCTCACCATCAGATCCACTAATCATATTAATCTTAATTAAACTTAAAGTAATTACATGTTCTTGTTGTGGAGATCAGTTGGACACTACGTGGTGTAAATTATTCTCAAGTAGAGAGAAATATATGTGTTAAATGAAGGGTTATACGATGTTAATGCGATGATCCCTCTTTCTTTTTCTATATTTTCCCAGACAGTAATGACCAAATACAAGCTTTTGTAGGTGCGATCATTTCAGTTTGAAGGGGTTGGAGGGCGGCTAAGTTGAGCATAAATTGTATCTAATGGGAAAAAAGATAAAAGTTTTGCTTTTGAATGATTAGTTTTCATTCCACTTGCCACCATACCATATTGCTTTCAACAATTAATTTTCTTTATCGGGCAAAGCAAAGCACGTTATATTTTGTAATTATGAGATATAATTAATTAAATTTTGTTTAGTAGCTACGAGTACAAATCACCTTAATCTTTGAATTTGGTATAATATGGTTTATATATTATATGTGTAAGTCCATCTCTAATGAATTTGAATTTGAAATTTACTCAAAGAGCTATATAACGAGATAGAAATATTTATATAAATTCATTAACCAATCTTGTCCTTGCCACCACATAAATATATTTGACAAGTAAGAGAGAAAGGTAAAAATAAAAACTTAAAAAGAAATAATGAATTGTCAAAATTTTCAATGATGAATTCTCAATATTAAGGAGTCAAGTATTTTTCATAAAAAAATAAAAAACCCATGTGCACATCTGGGCTCCCTATAATTTTCACACAAATTGAACCCGATCGGGTCGTTTTCTCCACTTTTCTTTAATTTTAAGTGCATATACTTCGGAAAGCCCAGGACTTCCCCATATTTCTCAATTCCAGCTCATTCACATAGAACACACAAACACACAAAATTTAAAGAAATGAATGGTGGAGGAAAGAGATTAGGGAAAAGTAAGATGATCTCTAAAGAAATTGTGTTATATGGTGGGGGAGTTTCCACAATGTCATGCATATTAAAGGTGAGGCAATTTGCTTCTCTACTACAGAAACAGAAGGAAAAAAAAAAAAAAAAAGGATTGAAATCCCATGAAACTTGTCTGACCCAATAAGGTTGGAATGTCTACAACAGTGTACCGATTGTCCCAATTAGGGCAAAAACGTTCTGTGCTTAGTTACCCACCGAACCTGTCATAGGGGTTGGCTGTGCCATTAACACTTTCTTTCTTGGCTGTGGTTCTAGTGGAGACTTTAGAGACTGCATTACAAAATGGGAGACAAATACAATCCTAACTTTATAGTGTTTTTGGATTTTTCAAGGAAACAGGACCAACCCAATACTCAATCATTTATACAAAAGGTATATATTTGCATACCTTTTTCTAATGAAAATAGGAAAGCTTTACCAGAAAATGGTGGGTGACTGAGGAAGGTTTCTATCTTCAGAAATCAATCAATATAATGGGTCCAATGTCCCACTCCCACTGACCCTTTGGAATTTATGATTTCAAAGTTTGAATACTTGTCATCTTTATTTCTTCACCCCAAGGTGGACGGCATATGGAATCCACACCTATAATTGAATCATTCACAAACCTTTTCTTTTCTTCTCCCTCCTCACAGCTTGTACATCAGTACTATATTTTTATTTTAAGTGTGTGATTTCTCTCTCTTTCTTTCTGTTTTTTTAGAAAACAAATTTGAGTTTGGAAGAGATTTAAACCTTCGATAAATTCTTTATCCCACTCCTTTGAGGTTAATATATTTTTTTTTATCAAATTGTAAAAAGATAGGGTTATAGGTGGAATAGCATGGACTCCGAAAAAATATGTGTCCAGGCCTCGGCTCAAACAGGTGACAAGGAAAATTATCCATGACCAGCCGAGGCGAAAAAGCCCAAGCTCAATACGATACCACCACCAGCGTAAAATAATTTGTTGACACACTAGATATGAAGTGCCAAAATAGTAAGGGCAACGGTTCTCAATACTTACATGTAAAAGGTTGAGTCCATGCTCAAAGAAGGTATGACAACCTAACTATATTAGGCTTAACGTTAAGTACGTCTAAGTTAAGCTTTGAAAGGTACGTTTTACTAAGCACCACACTATTTTGCAAAGTTATGTTTGCAGGTTTTGGCCGCCTCAATCGATTAGACATCCGAATAATCCAAGGCCGACGATCCATCACCCCGTCCAGAATCTTGGCCAACAGTAACATATATTGCAAAAGTATAGTTTTATCAAACCAGCACGTGAAGACCAAAAAAGCACTAGTTTCTAATATGACAAAAACTATCTAACTCAAGGGAGAAAACGCATCGTCTCTCTCACATTATGCTTTTATAATGATGCATCTTCTTTTAGAGAAGATAAATGAAAGAAAAAGGGAGACCCAATTGCAAATCAAAAGTGTAGAATGATGATGTTAACGGTTTTTGGAGTATCTTGGTGAGATCCACCGCGAATGTGGACATGATAGTTTGTTGAATATGAGTTATTTATGTTGCGAAGAGAATATTAGGACCATGGAATAATATAGATGGTTCGCAACAGCATTAGAACAAGTTAGCAGTGGATATATATATGGTGACCCATTTACGTTTTAGTGTTTTCAGGTACAGCTGAAAATTTTCAAGATTGAAAAGAAGTTTTGTTGTTTTAGGACAAAGACAAGACTCTCACTCTGGTTTTTATCATTCATAGGACACTCTCCTTTTTCCCCCACTTCATTATTCTCAAGAATTTAACACACAGATCACAGAGAGATATATGGCTATGGCTGAGTGTACACACTCAGCTCCCAAATGAGTTGGTCTCCTTGCACGTCATTATACATTTTTCGTTCAAACTTCATTTAACTTCTCCTAGTCTTTCGTAGTTTTTATAATGGCATGATATTTTTGTCTTTTTTACATGCCTAAAGTGCTCCTAGTTTTGTTTTTATTTCACTAGGAAAAAGGTCTCTTGCATCTACGATGATCTATAATATTCATTTTTCTTCAGTTAATATTTAATATGTGACTCTGATCACACCCACACCATAGATGTCATAAAATTAATTATATTCATTAGTTGAAATCTTATAATATTTTAATACATGATTTGGTCTACTTATTAGCATTTGTCCATAATAATACATTTAAATTATTCATTTGAATATTGACCGAATGTCTAACCATAGTAAAATCAATGGATTATTCCTTTCTTAACCTGGATATGAAACCCCTATAAATAAAAATAATTAATAATTAAAGAAGAAAGCTTATAGGCCCAACCAACACAATGTCCATGGGCCTAACGAAAAGCGTTTATGGGCTTCACTATATCGGTTGAGTTTGCATGATCACGAACCCCTTGGTGTGATGACTGAGCCCAATACCTTCAATTGGGTCAATATTGGACATTTCGACCTCATTCATGAACATGGGCTTCTGCTTGATTTTCTTTTTCTTTTTCCTTTTCGTTTTTTCCTTTTTTTATTTTCTCTTTTTTACTTTCTAGAATACTTTAAGTCAACATCTAAATTAAAAAAAAAAAAAATCAACTAAATCGATCGACCCCAACAAAATCGATGTCAGTGGGCTGACTTGAATCGACATGTGAACGGTGTCGGGTAGTTGGAAAATTGATTTTCAACTTGCATATATATTTTTCTTCTTTTGAAAAAAGGAACTTAAAACCATACGATTGGCAGTCCTATTGTACTATTGAGAAAAACCAACGCACTACTTATTAAATTTGAAATAATATATATTTTTTAATATTCCATTTTTCTCTTCTCACCTACCTCCCCATCTTTCTCTTCCCTTCATCTGTCCACCTCAAAGATAAGGCATATCTCTCTTCTTCAATTTACCTCTCCCTCTCACACAACAAATTTCTACATTTGGCTCTCAATTTTTTACTAAAATATATATATTGTTGCAACCTCTGATGTATAAGCTCTAATGCTTAGGTGGCTCTTACCTCACTCCATCTTGCCTCAATTTCATTTATGGATCGGTTGTTTAAATTATAGAACCTTTTTCCAAAATTGTTGATTGAGTGAATCATAACTAATCGACTAGGCTTAAAAATATGTTCTTAATCCAAAAGATTACTTAGCCTCCGTATCAATTTGTGCTCAAAACCAATAGTAATCGTTGTGTACTCTTACACACATATATATATATACACACACTAACTTTGTAAAGAATGATATACTAAAATAATGGAACTTTTTTTTACCAAAATTGAAACTTTGGAGTTTGGCAGATGGTGAGATTGTGTTCAATTTCGCAAAGAGGAGGAAACGTGATTTTTGTTTGAAACATGAAATTCAAAATATGTAAAATAGATTAAAGATGTTTTTTATAGATATTGTCATGGACGTTTTTCTAAATTTTAAATTTCAAATATTTAGAGATGGCTCAATAAATAAGTCGCCAATTATTTTAGACTTTCGTTCTAAGGATGCTGTGCTAAATAAAAAGTCTTGTGTGGGTGATGTCATAATTAAGAATTATTTAAAAGAGAATTAGGAGGCGTTGTTGATCAATGTGGACCTCCGTAAATTGGGTTACGCGTCAAGTCGCCATTGGTTTGAATTAAGCAAATAAATGGCCACCTATTGGAACCGAGCTGCGTGTGAGTGACACGTGTAGAGATGCTTTAGTAATTGGGCCCCACGTTTAATAAAGTGTGATGAAGGACAATAATAATAAGCTAGGGTCTCAAAGGACATTAAAATTGTGTCCATATAAAAAGTAGAGCAATAGTAAGTCGACACGTGTTAGCATCTATAAATCAGATTTCCAGAAGATAAGGGGCATGAGATGAAAAGCCCTGTCACTATTGCTAGCGAAAGAAGCTACCGTCAGTCCACGTGGCAACTTCTCAAGCCGGGAATTGCTCTCCAAAAGCACATGCTGTCATTCGGGAGAGAACACATTCTCTCCTAACAACGACAACCAAAAGACAACTTAAAACATTTTTTTTAAATACAAATTACTAATCTTTTCCATTTTAAATAACAAATTTCCGACCTTTACTTACGATAATTCTTTCATTTTTTTTTGTTTTATGTTTTTAAAAATTAAAGTCTGAATTATCGTTATTGTGTAGTTTTCGCTAATGGATCTTTACAACTGAAACTCGTTGTCTTAGTTGAATAACATCAACTAGTAAATCTGTGATACTATAAGACTTTATGTCATTGCTGAATGCCTTTTGAGCATTAGTTTTTAAAAATTTGTTTTTGTTTTCTAAATTTAGATAATAATTTAAATATCCTCTCAAGAGAGGTAAAAATTTTATTAATAAAATTGCCCAAACGAGATGGTTCAATGTCACTAGTAAAAGTAGTTGCAATTAAACAACTTGAAAATACATAAAAGAAATTCGAACTCATGACATTTTGGTCAAAAATAAGTATGTTAACCGAGACTTAAGTTTTATAAAGTATAAATAATTAACCCTAGAAAATGACGAAGGTTCCTCAGAATTGATGCAATTTAACCTAACACTAGTGGAGTTATGAGGATACAGTTTAATTACAATGATTTTGTAATTCTAGAAAGCAATTACTTAAATTAAAAGCTAGAAATTGTACTGTAACCATCTCTATATATGGTCGATTTCAACTTGGAAATATTGTTTTGTCTTTTTACTTTATATATATATTTACTATGTACTTTGCTATCTTTTGTGTCCTTTAGTTATTTAATGGCATATATTAATATCAACACATTTTAGCTGTGAGTCGTGACGTATGCTACAGAAAGAAGCTACTTTTCATTCATTATTGAAATATATTGTGTCAAACGATATTGGTTATTAAAACACCACAGAAACTTAATTGTTAATGTACTTCTTGCCATCAAAATAAAAAAATATATTACTCAACCACACCAATATCCATAGTTAACTTTATATTTTGAATATATTTCAACGAGTTAAAGCGTTTATTTTTTATAAAAAATCGTCGTGATGTACTAAAAAAAATTTGTATTTTATTTTTTACCAAACATATCAAATGGTATCTAATCTTTTAGGCAATTCCCAATTTAAATCTTTTATCGTTTAAAATTTTCTCAATTAAGTGTTCCAACAAATTAAAATTTGTTAATAAACAATTTATATATCATTAAATTATTGTTTTATACATTGAAATGACTTTGCCACTTGGAATAAATTAATAATTCATGTGTGGGTAGAATTTCACCGATGGATGGATTTGCGTTTTATATGTTAAGCCATTTGGAGTGGCATGTCTAATTGTCCAATATATATATATATATATATATATATTCATATACTAAAAGAAAATATTACTATCATCTTAAATTTGCAAATTTCAAAAGAATTTTGTATAAAATGACTTTATTGAGATTTTCTAATAGACTAATTAAGATAAAATTGAAAATTTTAAAAGATTAAAAATCAAATTAAGAATTACCTAAAAGAGCAAATATTTAGCCCTCATTTTACATAATGAATTAGATTCAGTATTTATTTACATATTTATTCAATAATTTGTTCCAACCGAGTTGTTTTTTAAGAATATAGAAATTGAGTTTGAGTATTATTTTCTTAGTATTTTATGTAATTATAAATTTTGAAGTGAGGAATTTGCTCATGTTTAAGAATAACTATCCAATAATTTATCAGTTTCAAGCACAATCTCATTAAGACAATTTCATTCCGATTTTATTCAGAGACGAATATATTTACTATCATGCATTTATATTTTATTTGGCTGGCTATACTTTTGTCTAGATCACACCTCTTTTAATTTTTTAACTTTGGAATATCGAGGTAGATGATCAAACTTTCAACCTTAAAGAATATATAAATATTAGATATCATATAAATGATTAAATTTATCCTTACTACTAACTTAAAGCATTTGGTTTCATTGGTTACCTATTTAAAAAAAATATATGCATCTGCCTTAACCATTGATGATATTGGCTTTATTTTCACATCTTAGACCTTCTCATTAATGGAACTTATGAATTGTCATTTACTAGACAAGAGAATAAAGTTTTCCATAAATGTTTGATTTCTCTTAGATATCTGTTTTAGATAAACAATAGAAGTTAAAATCTTCCTCCATTCTAAAGGAAACATTCAACCATATTCGAAAGACCTAAATTAAAGTCTATTTTGGTTAATAAAAGAAGAATGTGAAGATAAAATATTTGATGATTTATTCTCTGATATTGGGAAAACATACAAAAGAAAAAAAGAAAAGAAAAGAAAAGAAAAGAAAAGGGGTGTCCCCCCATCTTTGAGAAAAAAAGAGAAAAGGAAGAAAATGAGAGAGAGCTTGGTCCACGTTGTACGATTCGAAGGTGTTTGCTCCGAACCCACACATCACCCATTTTGTATGTGATAAAGTTTGAAAGCGACCCCCATAGAGATCAGACTAACTTGTGTTGTGTTTTGTGTATGTTGTAGAAAGAGAGAAAGAAAAATAGGGCTATTCTATTTGTGAATGCAACTCAACTGATATAATTAGGCTTTAAGATAGTGAAGGTGCAAAAAAGGGGTGCTTTAAAAATTGTTGCTTGTTGTGTAGAAACAAAAACCAGAGTGTGATCTGGATATGGGTAGAGGAAAAGTGGTGCTTGAGAGAATAGAGAACAAAGTGAACCGCCAAGTCACATTCTCAAAGCGCAGAAATGGGTTACTGAAGAAGGCCTATGAGCTCTCTGTGCTCTGTGATGTAGATGTTGCTCTCATCATCTTCTACAGCCGTGGCAAGCTCTTCGAATTTTCCAGCACTGAGTCAGCTCTCTATTCTCTCTCTCTCTCTCTCTATTCTTTATCCCATATCCCTCTTAATTCAATTCTTTGTTCTTTATATTCATCAGCATGAACAAGATTCTTGAGAGGTACCACCAGCGATGTTACAGCTCTGGATCCACCAGCAACCTTGATGAGAGTGACGTTCAGGTTCTCATTCCATTTCTTGAAACAAATTCTGATCGAGGATGTACAAAATCAGATCACATCTAACTTTTGTTTATGTTTTTTCTGGCAGATAGAAGAGGTTTCAAAGCTGAGAGCCAAATATGAATCTCTTCAGCGTTCCCATAGGTAATTATATAATTTAAGTATCTATTAATTGTACAATATGTGTGTGTAATGTTTCTTTAATTTTTGTTTTGTATTTTATGAAGGAACTTTCTTGGGGAAGAACTTGAGCCACTGAACCTGAAGGAGTTGCACAATCTTGAGAAACAGTTGGATAAAACTCTTTCACAAGCTAGACAGCGGAAGGTAATTAAAAATCAACACACACCATTTTTTTAATCACATGATTTGACAGAACCTGTATGAAATTCAGAATAAAAGGACATGTGTTTTGTTTATTATATTTCAGGGGTTCGTAAGTTTTTTTTTTGGTTCCACTTTATTTTTATTGTGTTGGAATTGGAACCCTTGACTAATTCTTTAGAATAATTATTTCTGTTTGAATAGAGTTCTCCTATTTGATTTCTTGTGTAATTGATTGATCTCTACTGCAGACCCCTATTTGGTCGGATTTAAAATGATTGTTCTATCATTTCTTATTTGCAATTCAATGTAGTTCAAATTTCGTGTTTGTAATTGATTATGAATGATTTATCTAAACAGTATGGAAAGAAGGGATTTCTGAAATTGTTTAGAGGTTGTGATTATTTTATGTTCTCCTTTGACTTCTGTACATGAAATGCTTTTCATTGTCAACAATAATAAGATTAACCCAAAATTTTCAAAAGTTATTTTTTTAGGGGTCTGATACTGATTTCATAAAGGTGGTAGGCTAGAAAGTTCTCCATCCAAATATAGGTGGTGTTATTGTCCGATCACAATTTCATATATAGTGCGTATATTCTAGTTCAATAGTTTAAACATTTAGATTCATTTGTTGTTAAATCATTAACAAATCTAAAAGCTTGAACATTAATTAAGAATGAAATGAACTCTAATATAGGTTTGAACATAGAAAAAGAGAGGATAGAACTTGAGCTTTCTGCTCTGATACCGTATTAAAACATGATATTAAACAGTAGTGATGAAACCGGTCAAAAAACCTAAAACTCGTGTTGCTGTTATTTCGAATGAGTCTAATTAATTAAGATGTTTTTTTCTTCTTTCTTAATACCAATTAAAAAATGGGAATGTTAATCATATTCATTAATCTGTTTGTTGTTAAATGCAGGCAGAGATAATGCTTCAAAGATTAGCAGAGTTGCGCAAAATGGTATGAAAAAACAAGGTTTTTTTAGTATGATCCAACAGTTGCTTGTGTATTTATAGGTAGATGTATATGATCTTTTAAGGTTACCTGGACAATGTTTTCTATTTTTTGTTTTATGTTCTTTTTTATAAACAAAATATATTTGATAATTGTTTTTTTATTTTGTTCTTTTAAAATTTGAGTAAAAACTTAATGCCACTTAGCCCTACCAGGAAGGGATGTTTTGAGGTGGGCAAGGAAATTTTGATGGATCAAATATAATAATAGATCAAAAAAAAGGCAAAGTCTTTTTTTTTAGTTTGGCTATAGGAGCAAACAGCTCGAGATAATCGATGTGATAGGTTTGTGTGAAACCTTTCGCCACAAGACGAGCCCTCTCCATACTTAACATGAACATTGGTTGTTTGGCATAAATATTTAAAATTATTATGTTAAATCTTTTATTTATTTATTTAATATCCATTTTATAAGTTAAAAAATTAATGAAAAAAGAGAAATAAGTAATAAAAACGCTTACGTTCTCAAAAGTTGGAAACAAAAGTTAAAACCCAGCCCTTTCGACCAAACTTTCTTGAGAAAATTATCGAACATATTGCATTCATTATGGAAAAATTAAATGGTACGTAATAAAACTTTTTCTTATCAACCACCGTTTGAACAGTACCGTACTTCGTTTAATTAATATGTATTAAATGAAGAGAATGTTGGAGATTCGATCAATTGTTGAATCTTTTCACTTTTATTTATTTGATTCCATTTGATTTTAGTTCAATAATAATACGAAGCATTATTCTTTGTAGTTTAAAACTTAACATTAAATCAACATTAATATAAAGAGATGAAATTAATTTTATTCTTCTATTTTCTTTTTCTAATTTTCCATTAATTCATTGTTAGTTAGATTTCCTTTTTTATTTTTGTTTGGAAGTGAAAAGGTGAAAAAGTGACTAAGTAATTGTTTTTTTGAGGCATACAGGAGCAGGACCTTGGAGATCAAAATACTGAGCTCAAATCAAAGGTTTTCTTCTCTTGCTTCTTCTCACCTTCCCAATCAAATATATATATGCATGCTTAAATCATAATTATAACTTAGTTGTGGTCTTATTTTTAAATTTAATATCATACTTCGATTCCTGTACTTTTTTTTTTTTGGCTGTGGCAAACTTGTATAAGTGTTTAAAGTCAGTAGTGATTATGGATTTTTTTAGTATAGCAATCGTTTCGTTCCGGTTAAATATACCAAATAGTAATCCTAGGTACTTCTTAACCTTTTAAAATTCTCGATTTTATTAAGATCTTTCTCTGTTAAAAAAAAGTTAAAATCTTTTAATATTAAGTGGTTGATGTATTATTATTAAATTATTAATTTATTAACATATTTAGACGCGTGGATATGTCACTTGAATAATACTTTATGCATGAAACTCAACCCATTAATCATCGCCATTGACCAAAAGTCATTTCTTTAAGTGATGTGTCTGAGTGACATGTCATATGTCCAAATGTATTAATAAAATAATAGTTTAATGACACATAAATTCTATGTTAATGAAATTTAACAAGTGTTTATATGAAAGACTTAATCGAGAATAACCAAAAGGAAAGCTGAGATTTTTGAAAGATACCAAATTGAGAATTATATACGAGATTAGGACCATTTGATATATATTCAGTCATTTGTTTTTTTTTTTTTGTTACTTAGTATTTTTATAATTAAGCTTATAAAGAAACTATTTCACTTGTGATCTATTTTTAGGCTCCATTTGATTAACATTATTTTATCACAGGTTTTAGAATTTTTTCGATCCATATATATTATAAATCTTTGTTAAATCTTTTATCTCTTCAATGTGAGGTTTTTAATAGGTTTTATGTACTTAAAATATTTGCGGGAAGACTAAAACTTAAGGTTATTTTCAGTTGATTATTGAACATAATATTTAATTAATAGAACAAAACTTTGGTATTAGCTTGAGGAAGGACAACGACGGTTGCAACAAAGTGAAGATGGGCAGGGAGATCCAGAAGAACAAGTACCTAATTACGAAGTGGTAGGAGAAGAACCAAACATGAGCAGCAGGTTTGTTTTTAATTTTTTTTACCAGCAAATTCAAGTACATGATATATGCTTCTTAAATAATCTGAAACATTAAGTTTATAATGCACGAATAAATTAATGATTTTTGGGTGAACTATGTGTGTGTTTTTAATGAAACACAGGTGCTTTGATGTCCAAGAAGAAGAAGAAGCCAGGGCAGCCATGGCAGGAGGAAGGGAGTAACCTAATCCCAGAATGGCTGATATGAAATGTTAACATATTTATATAAATGTTCTCAAATTTTTACTTTCTATATTCTTCATAATAAGATTATGGACCTTATAAATTAAAAACTTCTCTTGGGATTATTTCTTAAATATATGTTTGTCTTTGTTAATCAGGTTTAATATTCATACTACAAAATGCATATGTTTCCTAGCTCTCTCTTTCAGTGTGAATGATACTTTAGTCTTTAGGATTAATAATTTTACTACAAAATTAAATGCGTGTATGTTCTCTCTCTTTCTCTCCACAATCATCTTTTTTAAAGGTGGAGTGAATATCAGAGATTCAAACATAATCCTACATCAGTTCAAAGATGGTAGAAAGATTTTGGATATTTGAGTAAGAGAACAAATATAATTTCTAAATAAAGTCTTTTCGGTAGGTTTTAAAATTAAAGTAAAATTGGTAACTTGAAGTTTCAAAATGAACATTTTTGGTCTTGAGGTTTGAGGCATGTGTCTATTTGGTCTCTGAAGTTTTAAAATGAACACTTTTTGTTTCTGAAATTTGAGAAATAGTTTTAAATGGATCCTGATTTTTTATTTTTTTTACTGTTTAGATGATGGTATTTTCTCTCTCCTTACCTCATCTCTTCCTCGCTCTTTTACCTACTCTTTTTCGGCGACTACCACGTCTTTGTCGCCGCTGCCCACCATTCATACCGAATATATATCATTTAATTAATATAATTTGTCACATCATCAACTACAATAAACAATTTAATTGTAATTTGCCATGCCATTTTAATATTAGTTAATTAATAGTAAAAAAAATCAGAGACCATTTAGAACTATTTCTCAAACTTCATGGACCAAAAGTGTTCATTTTAAAACTTCATGGACTAAGTTGACACCTAGGACCAAAAATATTAACTTTGAAATTTGAGGGACCAATTAGACATCTACCTCAAACCTGAAGGATCAAAAGTGATCATTTTGAAACTTTAGGGACCAAGTAAACACCTACCTCAGTCCTTAGAGACAAAAAATATATTTTGTCCAATATATTATTATAGAGGATACAGAGAATCATCATCTTAATAAATAATATCTAGAGTCATGTGTGCCATAGACTTAGCTATATGACTAGAATTTGAAAAGTCAAAACCAAAAAATTGTGAATGTTCGTTATTGTTGATTTGTATAGAGATTTATCAAACATGTAAAAAATAAAATAAAGAAAGAAAGAAAAATGAGATATTTAGAACAAGCTCTAAATTTGGTGTCTACACCATATTCTCAAATGCTAATTAAGTAGGTTTTTTTTTTTTGAAAGAGATCATTTCATTACGATAGGTAGGTAAGAAACATACAAAAAAATGAGGCTCAAATGGATGCCCTCAAAAGAAATGGTACCTATATCATACTTACAAAAGAAAAATGATTTTGATGATCAAGATTGACTATAAATCTTGGAATCATCTCAAAGGTGTGCAGAAGATCTTCATGAATATGAGAAGATGAGATTGTTGCGCTCCATCTAAATATTCTAAAGAACTGAAACAATAAAGCATTTGTCCCTTTGATCTCTTGGGGAAGATAATACTTCCTTGATGAAATCATCCACCCAAGTAGGGAGAGGAAACCAAATGTTAAAAGCCTTGAAAATAGCAGACCAAAGGCAATCTGGCAATGCAGAAATATATAGATGGTCTAAAGATTTGGATTGACGATAACATAAGATGCGTCAGCTCAGATTAATGGCTAATGTTTGGTACCTTATTAGTAATTATTCATGGGTATTGAGGTTGGAGAATGCACCAAATAAAGAGTTTACATTTTTTTTTTTGGGAAAAGCATATCCCAAAATTTGGAAAATAAATCAGAATAACTCCCGGGAGCATGGCCTATTAATTAAATTCAAATGCAAATTAAGTTAGATCGAGACAACAAATTTGAGCTAGCATATGAAGTTTTAGTGTAATAGGCCGGTAAGCATACTGAATAATCACGCATCTTATTATCTATAGAAATAGTACAATAATGCTCATACATATATAGAATCAATCATATGTAATATGCTAAAATAACATCAATCCAAACTGCAAACCACTTGCTTATTTTGGAAAAAAAAACACCATCTCAATCAAGTCAAACCAAAATGCATAATAACACAATTTTAGTTGTGGATCGAAATTATATTAGTCCCGTCCTCTAGGATGTCGTAGTGACATAAACCTGGAATCGTGTAATATCACCTATACTATGAGGTCTTGTGTTCGAATCTTATGCTGGTCGTTGTATTACTTAGTTCAGACAACGAATCTTGGTTATAAGGATCACTACTGTAAGCCACACAAATTTGTAAAAAATATTTAAATTAACAAATAAGTATTTTATCATTTCTAATTAAGTTAAAAGATGATTAATTTTAATATTACGTCTATATTAGTAATATTTTGTTGATATTTTTTTATATTTTGTCAATTTTTTACAATAGTATAGAAATATCGATTTCGATCAAAATCTCTGACATGTAGACGGATATTTAATACCTTATTTAAATCATGGAATTTATTCAATTTAGAACTTTTTTTGGGCTTAAATTGCTGCGTCGCCTTCTCTTTCTCCACGTGCTTAGCATGTGCGTCGCAATCGGTCAACTCGCGGATTCAATTGCTGGACCTGGACGCTTCGTTTTGCCAGCGAAAGTAAGCTTACTTTCCCCAAGGCGACCTGCAAATTTCGAATCCCGTTTCCAAGATTTCGCCATTTTTTCGCAGTGAATAGACGCATCAGGAAATTGGGTGTCTTCGATTGGATGAAATTCAGAATCCCTATCAGCCATTCTCGTTTCTTTTTCTGATTTCCGCAAGAAATTATTTTCAGGGAAAAAAAATGGCTTCTAATCCCTCTCTTTTGCCCGAAATTGGTCCTGATGGCCTTGCAATGGAATCCCCTGTAATTGCCTACACTGAAAAGGTTTTGAATCTGACTTCTGGACTGCAAGATTTCTCTTAATTTAGTTCTTTTTAGAATTTTGTTTATTAATTGTCTAATTATGTTACAGATAATCGAGGAAGAGCAACTTCAATTGAGAAAGTATGAATTTCTTCCATTGCCTTCTCAGATCTGGTTCCTCGCGCATTATACCTAGCTTTTATGCATTGCTTTTGCTTACCATTGGTAAAGTAGAGTAATTACTTATGATTATATCTTTTCTGTTGACGGAAATTTAAGTGTGGGGCGTTATTCATAATGCACGAGTATACAATTTATGGTCTTGAGGAAGTCCTGAAGGAATCATCTGGCTTAGGTAATCATATGTTCCCTTCAATCTATGGAGAGGAACGAATTCCTAACCTCCGAGCTATGTTCAGATTGATTATGTTAACACCAACAACATAATGCTAATTTTAATTTGTAATGACATTAAGGGGATGCTCACAACTTAGGAAGTTTTAATGTTTGGAAAACATTCTTTCTATTACTCTTATGTTTGAAGTTGAATATAGTCCAGTGAAGGATAGCTATGAGGCAAAGCAAGGGAGGATGCTGATTGGGGTAAATGGAAATATCAAAGGCTTAGTGTGATCATGTGAACATTCACATTTGATTATCTCATAGTGATATCTTAGACTGAGTTGACATTGGTTCCAATATGCCTCTCTTTTTACTGTAGTGGTACCCGTGGTCGCTATATTTGGCACCAATAAGTAATGTTGACAAGAACATACGATAAGCTGTAGGATTATGTTAGGTCCTATCATTTTGGCTTTGCTCTTGTTTATTAATCCATATTCTGCACTCCTTTCACTAGGCATATTCTTAAATTAGTTAAACTCTAATTAAGACCTCCAATTTTGTGCTGAAACCTAGTGGGGTAAATCACTGAAGTTTGATCAAGTTAAAAAGGATCCATTGTATATTTGAGAATGATCCCACCTCGGATACAGAAGTTGACTTCTAATTGGCCAGTTACAATCCCTCCAAGCATAACAATAGTGAAATGAAGTTTTATACTCAGTGAAATGATCTTTATTTTGCTCTTCTTACCCGTCTCCTTGAACAGGAAATGTTCTTAATGGCTTGGTTTGTTATTTCATCCAGATATATTGAAGAGAATTATTCTAAAATTCGAGATGTTGAACGGGAGTTGGCAAATCTTACAATGGAGATGAAACTCACATCTGGGCCCAAAAAAGCAGGTTGAACTTATTATCAGTTGTTTTATTTTGCTTGTTGATTGTCATTAAATGGTTTTGACTTACCATCATGAATGGTTTTATATCTTAGCACTTGAACTTTTGCGGAAGAAAATAGAAATGGCAACAGAGAGAATACGTGCAGCCAAGTTGAAAGAAGAACAAGCAAAGCAGGTTTTCCCCTTCTAAAATCTTTGTATTGGACCGTAACCTTGACTAGAAGTTGGCCATTTGCATGCCACTTCATGCCTGCTCCATAAGTTGCAGAAAACTGTGTTATTTTAAACCTATAATTTAGGGGAAAACAAAATTTGAGTGGTTAATACAATCAAATTGTTCTAGTCTTGCTAAATTATAACCAGTCTTTCCTATTTTTGTCCAAATGTGATGTCTTTGCTTCTTTAACTATGATGTCTGAAGATTTGCATCAATGGTAGAAAAAAGAACGATCAAGTTAAGTTTTGTGAGAATAGATTCTCATGCTTGCCACGTTTTCTTCTTCTAACTGCATTTCACACAAACTACATCTTCTCTGGGATTTCACGAAATGGAAGGGGCATCAATCAATTTCTTCTAATTTTTACTACACATGTTTTATATATTCATTTTGGCCTGCACTACAAAATCGTTAATTGGTATTCAAGGAGTTTAATATGCTGATTCTCCCTTCAGGCTTGGGAAGCAGCATCAAAAGTAGTGCAGGACGAGGAACAGATTAAGCAAAAGCTGTGTGAAGACTTGAATCATCTGGTACAAATCTTTGCATTATGTTTTCTTGTGTTAAACTGTTGCATATATTTGAGGGTATCTTTATTCTTAATAGGTTCAAGAAAGCAGTAATTCGCAATTGACAAGGCTGGAAGAACTTAAACGGCGTATGGAAGCTTTGAATCCAGGTCGAGTATCGACCTCTGTTTCTTATGTAAGTCTTCTAAAGGGTTGCATATAGTATCTCATATTCATAACAATGCTGATTTGTTATGTAGTTTCTGGTTGGCCATTAGCATGGCCCTGTGGAGATATAATGTAAAATATATGCATTGGATTACACAGGATGGGAAAACAGTGGGAGGAGCACAGAATAGCAGAGTTTCAGATTCTTCTGGAGGTCCTACATCAACAGAAACAGGTGTAAGAGCAAGAGCAAATGAAAGTGCCCCTAATCAGGGAACAACCAGTGGTGGTGCTCCTCCAGTGATGAATGGGCAAAATCAAAAGCCCCCTTCTGAGGGAGAAGGGAGAGGGAAAAAGAAAAATCAGCTCCATGGAAGAGGGAAGGGAATTGGGGCAGTGCCTAAAGGAAGAAGCTCTACTGACTCTGGTTGGACTGGCTCTGGGTTTGATGTGGATGGTAGAGTGTGAGCTGGGCTTAACCACACTATAATATCAAGTTTCAAATCTGTCAATATCAATATTCAATCAACAGTCAAGATATGGTTCTTTTATTAAAGGAAAGTTCTGTTGGTATTTTGTTATAGGCTGGAATGGAAACTTTACTGTTAGCCCCAAGTTCTAGTAATTACATTTTTGTGTTTTGATAATGTTTCTGTCTTGTCACTAACTTACCTGTTAACTGTTGATTCTTCCAAAGTTCCATTAATGATCTTCAAGTATTTAAGGAGAGTTATCAGACTGAAATATTCAGCATAAACTAAATGAACAGATTAAGGAACTTCTATTTCAATCCCTAAACCTTCAGGCTACTCTATTTCAAAATTTTTGAACAAAGATCTTTCAACTTATCACTAACTTATTAGTCAATTTCATATAGAAAAGTGATGACATAGGTTGGGCAATATTTTTATTTTTAAGATGAGGAAATTACAAGCATGTTTGGTAAGGTTTTTATTTTTTGTTTTTTATTTTGGTTTTTATCTCTAATTTGTGCGTTTAGTAATTATTCATATTTCTCATTTCCCATTGTCCATTGTGTAGATATTTTGAAAACAATATAATCATATTTTTTTGTCTCTAGTTACATTTTTAGTGTTTCAAAACATAAATAAAAACATTATTTTAATATTTCTTGATCTTCTTAACTTATAGAATGCATAATAAATATAATATAAAAATTCAAATATTTAATCTTAAAAATTAATTTCACATAAAATTTTATCTTTCTTTTTTTAATTTAAAATTTTAGAGAACGAGCAACATGAAATGATTACCAAATACAATTCTTGTTATATTCCATTCTATCGAAAAACTGCCTACTTAAAAGTATCCAACCCTCCTTTGATTTTCCTACGTGTATTTTTTTAACTTCGCTCATCACTTCCTTCCATTTTCATCGAATTTTTTTTTGGCAGGAGTATAAATATTTTTTTCATTCACTACTTAACCGATTGTCTTAAAAATATGTACAGTCCATCAACATTAAATAATTACTTATAAAAATAGAATCCTAATAATGTGGGAAAAAAAGGAGTAATCCTAGTTTCCTTGTACACAGTAACTTTTCCCGTTTTATGGTCAACTTCTCAACTAAAAGTCGGCAACATTATGACAGTTTAATTTTTCTGAATGATTACATGAAGCAAATCAGAGAAATATGTCTGCCTTTGGACCAGCCATTTATGAAGACTTGCTGGGAAAAAATGCTACAACCTATATTCAATGGGGCACGCAGAAGATTACATTAAAAGCCAATTAATGTAAAAATGGCACCATATATTATATTAATTATTTGTACACTTTAATTCGCAACAACTTGCAAGTGAAGCAACCCCTAAATTATTACTGGAGAACCATCATTTGTTTCATGGAAATTAGATTTTATAGGGTCTCCCCAACCATACTCAATTATGCAATATAATAAACCCATCAGAATTTCCAAATAATAATTACCCCACACTTTAAATGTTCATTGGATGTTCAAACCAAGTGAATTTTTTTTACCAATATTCTGATATTTCTTTACATTATTGGCCGTCTACAATTTAAATTCAGGGGGCACATAGTTTTATGTTATTAAATGACATTTATTTTATCAAAAAAAGTGAGGCAAACTTTAAATACTGGATATTATTAATTTTGAGATAGAGAAGTTGAAGTCAAACCTGTGAAATGCATTAAATAAGTATTCATTATCTTTAAACTATTTAATTTCCTTGTATTCAAAATCGACCTTGATCACAACGGTCGAATTTTTATTATTATTCTTTTAAAGTTTTACTAGAGGCTATGTATGCACAACACCACAGAGACACGTGCATTCTTGATAATAAATATAATCAAATATAAAATTTTCATTATCAATACAAAAATGTTCATTATTACAATATTTAACTATCGTACCTGCCTGAAATTAAGTAAATTAAAAAAATTGATAAAAAAATTAGAAAAAGAGGCTAATTTGAGCATAGATCAGTGAATCCCAATTACTTTTTCCTTAGCTCTAAAGTTTAATTCTCTTACCCTTTAAATACTATTTTGATTTCTGTACTACGTAGTTTCAAAATATTTTTATATTTTAAATATTTGTTTATTTTAGTTATTTATTCTTTTAAAAGTATCTAATTTTATCACCGTACTTTTAAAAACTTACAAATTTGATCCTTTTGCAAAATTTTAAAGCAAATTTCACACCTAAGAACTCTCTAATACAAATTTATAGTTGTATTTTGAGAATTTTAGTACTAAATATGAGATAAAAAGAAATGAGATATAAATGAAAATGAATGGACTAAAATGGTAACTTTTTGAAAGTATAATTAACAAAACTAAAATGAAAATTTCAAAAGTGTATGAACTAAAATAAACAAAAGTTAGAAATACAAAAACAAAGATGAACAAAAACCGAAAGTGTACAGAAATCAAAATAGTATGTAACTAAAAAAATGACAAGAAAATCGAAATCAACGTTATGTCTAAATAAATAAATTAAATTATTATTATTATTATATATATTTTAGTACAATATGAGGGTAGGAATCAAACTCACAATCCCTCGCTATGGCTATTAAATTATTAGTTTCACTTTCAAAGTTGTATTTATTTAATATATGTAATTTAAAAAGTTTTCCATAGGTCCTTGAATGGGTACAAAGTTGGGTCTATTAGTCCCATGCTTTAAACGGATTTCAATAGACCTTAAAATTTCAATTGAGGGAGAGTAATAAATTCACAATTTAACTTCGTCAATTTAAGCACTTATGTCATTAAACCCGCAAAATCATTCTTAGATTATGTCATATCAATGTTACACTAATGAAATTATGACAAAGATTTTTTTTTAAAAAAATACAACATGCAAAGGAGGAGATCGGAACTTTTAATCAAGAAGAGAGATGTCTTAACCTTTAAAATATGCTTAGACCGACAATTATGACACTTATATTAAATACAAAATGAATATAGCTCAACCGTTATTTTCATATATCTTCAATCGAATTAATTAGTTATGAATTTGATACCTTAAAAAAAAAACTATAAACCATCCCAATTCATTTTAGGCATTAAATAAAAACCAATTTGATTTAAACGTTGATGATCCCATCTCAATATATCGCAAACAAAACATCATTATTAATAATGGCACAATTAATCAAACATCATAATTAATTGAACTCAATTATATTAAGCATTAAAAACAATTTTCCTCAAGCGCATACATATATTTAAAATATATATTACGAAGTTGGTTTGGACCATTGTAATTAAAACCTCCACATGTGACCACGATCTAACCCTAACGTAAACTCAACCCACATGGATTTCTCTGTGTTTGAATTTTCCCGCTCGATTTATACATTGGGTTTTAATTATATCATATATGCTGTGTTGTGCAGGGACATTTAATTTGTAATGTTTTATTTATTGTCCAAAATGCTTTATACCATACCATGCCAATTTTTTGTGTATTCGGACAGCATCTAGAATCATGCCACCACGTGACCTTGTACTCCATTAATGTCACCTTCCCAATTTTAGACTATTTGTCACCTTCTCTATCTACGTACTACTTACATATATATTATACATACGTGTATATATATAATATTATATGTTATAGTAACTTTTGTATTTTGTATTTTGTATTTTTCTTTTCTAAAAGTATAATTTTATGTCGATTATTATATATGTGTGTAATATTTATTTTTGTAGGGAGAGAGAGGGACTTGCTCAAAACGAGAAGAAAGGATTAGGGGTGTTAAAGTTTTTAATTTCGTGTTATTATGAAAATTCTAAGTTAATTATAGGTAAATGAATCAAATTGGGTTTAGTAATTCCTTTCGTTATGCCACATGGGTAATAAGAAATATATAATCAAAAATCGATTATTCTTTAAATTTTTAGTTTTGTGCCTAAATGTTTCTGAAATTTTAATATTATGATTTAAGAGGGGAGTTTTAATTAATTATTTATTTTATTAATCATAGTGATGAAAATCTTACAACAAAACTAGATGAACATTAAATCTTATTATATATAATTTAACCATTAAGCAACTTCGAGTTTTAGAGATTTGTAGAGCCAAGGATGATGGATAATTGTTTGTTATTTTTTTTTTAATTTCAAAATTGGGTTTGAACTTCAAAGTGCTGAGCACATCTTTTAGTTTTGGATTTCAGACCCTGCATTTTGCTTTATTTCCAAGCTACACCCTGTGCCCTGCCACACTTTTAGTTTTGTCCTGTAACTTTTTTAATTATTCCATTTCTCTGCTTATTTTAATTATTTTATTTGTTAGCCACATGTCGGCCATATCTTATCCACATTGGACATTAAACCTTAAATTACATCTCTGCGCAATCCCCAGAACTTTTCAATTTTTCGAATTTATAGCTATATTATATCGCCCCAACACTTTTTTTTTATATATATATATACAATATATAAGTGAAGGTGAAATAATATATATTTAAATTAGTAATTGGGAACTTCAAATTAAAAAAGAAAAAACCTTGTTCATTAAACTGTAACAGAAATAATATTCACTGTAAAATTTAATTAAACTTTGTTCATTGCATGCACCTTACATATAATATTCATTTTTTTAAAAAATATAATATAATAAAAATGGATAAAGATCCAAACACTTAACGTCTATAGAATCTTTTTAATATTTAAACTAGTTAAACAATTAAATATGGTGATGTTTTAACTTAATTTTTTCCCTTCGAGGAGGATATTCAAATTAATTTACTATTCACTGTCTTACTAGTTTCTTATCAAAATTATTCAGTAACGCAATATATACTTTATTTTTATTAGATTATTTATATTTCGAACGGGAGATTCTTAAACACATAACTCTTAATATAAATATATGAGTGAATTACACTAGTAAAATGCTATTACTTAGCATGATAAAAAATTTCTCCTACATCCATTATTCTAATTAAAAGATGATATTTAGAAATTCCATCTCCAACTAAACTAATCAACTTGTTAGTTAACTCAAAGCTACAAATACAAAGTTTGAATGTTAGTTTCTAATTGGTTTCGTCACAGACCTAGTTTTTTAGGAAGTTGTTGATATTCTTCTTTTTAGTTGTAGTCAAGTCTAAGTTGCTATTCTTATGGGTTAGTTAAGTAGCTAATTATGTGGAGATAGTTATGTTTATTTTTAGCATCATAGTATGTATTTATATGGAGCACTAATGAATGAAATTATCACTTCCCCCACTTTCTTATTTCTCTCCCAAGAAGAACAACAACAGAACTTTTTGAAATCCTGTTGAATCCTTTTCGCGCTCGCCCATAAGAAAACAACTATGAAGGTGGTCCAAGAGTCTCCCTCTCTGAACTTGGCAGCATTTGGCACTGCGGATATATAAATCTTTAAGGGTTTTGCGACTTTCGGTTGGCTTGAAAAGGCACAATATTGTAGGGATGATCTCATCTTTTAATGATTGTCTCTTTGCCAATACTTTTTATAATCACATCCTTCTCCCAACAAAATCTATTGAAATTTGTTGCCTTTCTTGGCTTTCTACTTCATTATTATAATCTCTTTGGCATTACACATTCCAGATACCCATTTCAATTTCAAATATTATTCATATATCATATAATAACCAATTGTTTGATCGAGGGTATGCATTAATTAATCAATTGAGTTATATATATTGTCTTCTATCAATAATTTATCATGGACATTGAAATGAAAGGAATTGGATCAATAAAACAGTACTTTAAAATATTAATTTACACTATTTAATTATGTTATGGGGATATAATTATTTTCCTCTTTTTTCTTTTTGGAATATAGAGGGAGAAATTAAATGTAGAAAGGAGGACAGAGAGGGAGGAATGGGAAATGAGATTCCTCTGCCAAAAAACCTGTCTTTTAAGAACCGAAAAATCTGAGTGTGTGTCTGGTGGGTAAAAATCCACGTGGCTGCATTTACCGTAGCTACGTGGGGTCCCACCATCCCAAATGACATCTCCCACGTGAATATCCCATGTGATTCTCCTGCCATCTCTGTCGCCTCTAAACGACGCCGTCCGGCTCAACGAAACGCACCGTTTCCTTCAGGAGCTCCTCCACGATGCCCTCCTCAATCTGCGTCACTATCCCCTCCCCTTCCTCCTCAAATCCCATCCCCAATCTGTCCATATCTTTCTCAATAATCCCATCTATGTCCTCCAACACCTCACACCTCGCACGTGGGTACCTCCTAACTTTGTCGCACAGCTCCTCCACCAGCGCCGGCCACCCTACGCCGGCCCACGGCCTCATCATGGTGTCCACGTAAGGCTTGAGCAGCTCCTCCGCCAAGTGGCAGAGTAATTTGGTATCATAATGGGGATGCCAGATTGGAACTTCTTTTTGGGTGGTGTTGTTTTCAAGGAAATTATTAGTACGGGTGGTGAGTATTTTTCTAACGCAGTCCACCTCTGCCGTGATGTCATGGCGGTCGGCGGCGGCGGAGATGATATGATGTTTGTTATTGTTGGGAAGTTGGATGACGTGTTGGTGATGGAGAGTTTTGTGGTTATTGTGGAAAGTTGATAACTGCAACACTGGTTTTGATTCTTTATCGCCTGTGACTGTCTCTGCACCTTCATTCCGATTGCATGCACCTGACTGTAAAAACGCAACCAAATTAATTAACTCTCTTATTCTAACCTTAAACCATCAAATATTCTTGAAGTTAATTATTAAATCAAAATTGGTTTAGTTTCAAAATTTTCTATTTTGGACAATTACCTAGATGTCTGTTTTGGTTTTTGTCTGAGCCAACCCAAAACATGCTCTCATTTTAGTATTCATTGAAAATAAAGACAAAAATTAATATGAATATTGTTTCTAAAATTTAGAAACAAAAATAAATGTTTTGAAGATTTATGAAGTTGAAAGTTTCTGTTTTTTTTTCAGTTATTGATGGAGGTCAGGATTCCAAGCATAGAGCTTAAAATGAAAAATATTTTGAAAGTTTTTGTTGTGTGTGATTAAGAGAAAGGAACAAAGAGGAGAAGATAATTTTTTTTAGGAAAAAATAAGATATTTGGAGCGCTTTAATAAAACTAAATCTTGTCTCAGTATTGAAAAATTGACCATTCATTCATTTTTATAAAAAATCCTTATTTTATATTTATCTTTTTTAATTATCAACCATTTGACCATGGTAAGAAAATTTGAGGAGCCAAATATTTAAAATATATATATATATATATATATATATATATATAAAATATGTGAGTATGATGAGAAAGTTACCAAGAAGGTTCTCTTTTTTTTTAAAAAAAAAGGGTTTTTATTTTTTTAAAACCGACTAAAATGGATTTTAAACTATTAAAATTTGGAAAAAGTAATAAATTAGAGCATGACATCCACACATGCATATGGGTTTTTATTAAATCAGATGACGCAAAAAATGAGAATATTATCTATCTTAAGAAATAAAGTTAAACATCCGCTCCTTTCAAAAAAAAAAAAAAAGGAAAAAGTTAAACATCCGCACCTGCATTGGAGGTGGTTTCGCCTCTTTCTTCATCACAACGGTCGGAACAGAACTGAAGCTCAGAAGCTCATTCGACAATGGAGTTTTCTTTGACTTCTTCCGAGGACTATCAATGGTGGCCTTCGTCATTCTCGACGGAACCACAAATGCTTCCTCTTGCTTATTACCCTTCTTCGCCGGCGCCGGCGCCTTCTTCGACCCTTTAATCGCCTCAACTTTCGGACTTGGTAATTTTTTTAAATTAGTATTCTTCGCCTCCAATACTCTCAGCTTCGGAGACAATGAAGACGAAGACGATATTTTTTTGGGTTTTGGTTGGTTCATCACGTCATGATCTCTTCTTTGGTAATTATTGGTGATATCGGTGAGGCCAGATTTTCTACTCACCGATTCTTTGATTTGCTTCACAATCTCCTTAGCGTAATGCGATGGACTAGTTGAGTTCTCTTTGTCGTAATTGGGAATTTGAAGTGAGAGGCGGTGGTGGTAATTCTGATCCGCATTTGATTTTCTTTCACAAGATGTTCTTGGAGTTTCTGGCAAGGAGCGCGAGACACCTGTTTTTGAGTACTTTGGCTTTTGAAGAAGAGGGTAAATTGGAGACACTGAAGAAGAAGAAGTAGTTCTTGGCGTGGTTGAAGGAGAGCTGGATTCAGGAAGAAGATCCAGACCCATTAATCTTGCCACTAAAGTTGGCGTCTTGGTGCTCGGTGAGTTGCCGGAGAAATTGTCTCCGTCGCTATTCGATGAATCTTTGCTTCTGCTCCTGGTTTTGATTTGAACAATACCCTCCTGGTGGAAAAGATTAAATTTACCATAACCCATTAAATTTGGACAAGTGAGTGGAGAATTTTCTAGAGAAGGTAAATTTAACTTACTGGGATATGCAAACCATCCTTTTGCTTTGTACATGGTGATGGAAGCTCCTCGTCTGATTCCAGACTGTTTCGTGGCGCTTCAGTACCTGAATTTCACAACCCATTATTCAAAATCCGATTTTGGTACGAGATATAGATATCAATAATATTCGTAAGATTTCATACGACACCAAAAGAAAAATACTTCATGTCTGTTATCAGCTGTTGTTCCGTCCTTTATCTAAAGCAAACCCATGATTCAAAATCAGATTTTGCTCTTCCAAGTGAGAGAGAGAGAAACCTGTGGGAATATGGTGGTCTGGTGGAAGAGAAATGGGCTTGAGAGAGACAGAGAGAGATGATTGAGGTGGGTGGTGATGGCTTTGATTCAAAGGATGAAAATCAAAGAGCTGAAAAACAGCGCACATACAGCCAGCAGAGGTAGAAGAAGCTTCTTCATGATCAGTGCTGCTGCTGCTGCTGTTGCTGTTGCTGTGAGGTCCTTCATTTTTGAGTCTTCTGGTGGCTCTTCCATGTCCGCTCCAATACCTTTGCTTCCCCATAATCGGAAATAGCCCTCCTCTTAACCTCTCAATTATCAGCAAACGAAAGAAAGAAAGATTGTTTGTTATATAGAAAAAAGATCAGGCTGTTGTTCATGAGAAAAAATGTCAGAGAGAGAGAAAGCTGAGAATTTTATCTCTCTCTCTCTCTCATGTAGTAAAAAGAGAGAAAAAAGCCAAGGAGATTCTGCTGTGGAAGCGAGAAAAGCGGATCAAATGAAGCATATATATATAAGGCAGCAACATTAGAAATTCAGGAATTTAAGTACACCCGCAAGTATTATCCGTTCTTGTATTCTCAGTACTCTCTCTGTTACTTTTTCACACTCACTCCCAAGTTTTACCGCACCCGAACCAATAAAAGCCGTAACTTTTTTTTTCTCTCTTGGGAATTGAAATGGCCAAGGGAATAAGTAAAATACGATGGTGAGAACAGTGAAGAGTGAACACACACTTGGCTGGCTTTTGCAGACGTGGGCCGAGAAGATGTATAATATTGGGTTTGGGTTTTGGATTATAGATTAATTAATTCAATTCGGGGCCTCCAACGTCTCATATTTTCAGTTGGGCATCATAGTTTTTAGTTAATTAATCAAGGTGTTTACATTTACTCATGCTATATCTAGCTAATTATTTGTTTATCTACAAGGCAGATGCTTCGCTTATCACAAATTTCAAACTTCCTCGACAGAGTTGTGCCTAGTTTGAATCTAAAAATATGATCTCAAGCTTTTGTTGGTCTAATTTGATTTAATAAAAATTTGTCGATCTTTAATTTATTTGGGATCAATCAAGTTGAATGTTTAGACTTGGATTTTAATTTTGTAAGAATTGATATTAGACCAACCACATCCATTTAACCAAGAATCTATTTCAAAACAAAACAAACTAGATCTTCAAAGAAGGAACTTTGATCAGAATGACTAAATTAACTTTGGTTAGTTTGTTTAATCTTTTAATTTTATCGTATTAATGTCTTCATATATATCTCTAGCTTTGAACATTAAAATAAAAATGAAATATTTAAAGTAAAATATACTTTTGGTCTGGGATCATTATAATTTTGATTATGTGATGGGATATATTATGTATATGGGCAGAGAATTTTAAACTTTGGATATAAAACTTCAAAGATTATATGTGACGGAAGATCTAATAGTACAACAAACGCATAATGAAAATTTTCATTTCTATCTGTACAGTGTTAATTATTATACCATGGGGAAAGTGGCAAAGGAAATTGTCCTTATTTGACATTCAAATTTTTTTTTTTTCACATTTCCCTTGGAAAAAACTTTCACATGCATCAATTTTAAATTGGATTTGTAAATTGAATGTGTAGAAATTTAAATTTTGGGATAAATTGGGATGGGTTATTCATGAAGCTAAGAAGGACTTGAAATCTCATCCATTACATGCAACAACTTTGCATAGGAACAGTGATCAGAGAGCATTTCTTATTTGTTGTTTTTCCTTGTTAGGTACACACACATCGGACCTACAATAATTAATTGAAGTACACACACATCTTCAAAAATTCATAATAATCATGCACTCAAAAGTTTAATTAATCTCAAACTGTCTAATGGGTTTTTTTTCCCTTTCATTTATATATATATATTGTCATAAAGTGTTTGAATAATAATGAGGTTATAGTTGAATGTTAGGCATATATAGCGTTGGAAAAGGAATAAAATCAAGTCCAAAAGCTTGGTGCTAAAGGCTGATAAAGGGGAGCTTTTTGGTTACATCCACACAAGATTTTGTGAGAAAAAGTATGAAGAGATTAAATGAAGGGTATGATAGTTTATAAAGATGGAAAAAGTATGGTTTTAGAGAGGGAAAAGGAATATTTATATATATTGAAGAGGATGCATGTGAAGGGTAGGGTAGGAAGAGAGTTGTTTGGATTTGGAGATGAGAAGGGCAGAAAGAGGGATATGGAAGGACAGTGGAAAACCTGTAAAGTGGTCAGTTTTGGATCCCACCATACACAAACAGATATTGTTGCTGCCTCCTCATAACTTATAAACCATCTCATTGGATTGGACCACTACACTCAATCTATTCATTTTATTGCCTTTCTATTCAATCTTTCTTCTAATTCTTTTCATCTAATACTTATCATCCATTTCCATCCTAACCATCTAAAAGTGGCTTGTGTATGAAAGAGAGATTAGGGAGACAGAAAAGATTTGTGCATGTCTAGAGAAGTTAGGTTTGTAGTAAAGAGAAAAGATTAGTAAGAGAAAACGTGTAGGGATAGAAAGAGATTAATGAGAAAATAGAACATAGAGAGATTAGCAATAGCAAGATATAAGATATTCGGAGAAAGATTAGTGAGAGAGAAAATCAGGAAAGTGAGTATTTTTTACCTGGGATTAAAAATATAATATTTTTTAGAGCATTAAAAAAATAACATTTTGAGTTAATTGTCTCCCTCAAGATTTATTGAAAATTTTTCAGGTAGTTTTCTTGAAAAGTGCTCTTAAATTGCATAATCTTTTGACACAAATAGTAAACCATAGCAAAATGATATATAGTGCGTTTGGACTTTGGAGGTGTTTTTTAAAATTTGAAAGAATACTATTTTTATTATTATTATGTTGGTTGAATTCAGAAGTAGGCCTTTAGCGAAAAACTTTTATGTGTCTTTTTCAAAAGGATGTATAAACAAAGTGTCTCACTCACAAATACTCCCAAATGGAGTAACTATCCTAACAGAATCCAATTTTATCATCTAGAATTTTCTTTAGAAATCATTTTCAATTTCCACCAACCATTTTAAATTTAAATTAAATTTATTATATTGTAATTATTATTTTAATTGGATTCTTTGGTCCACAAAGATTAGTTTTTGATATATCTATAAGATTATAAATAAAGAAAATTTTTCTGTACGCATTATTCTAGGACTATGCCATGTTTCAGATTCAGTTTTTGAGCAAAACCTTGCAGATTCCCCCTCCTTACAATAATATTCCCTACAGCTTAATCTGAGAGAGAAGAGAGAGAGAGAGAGAGATTTGAAATTTGAAAATTTGTAAAGCTGAGGGGAAAAAGCTGGGGGAGACATTATTTAAGTGGTGGACATATGATTATGGTGAATTGCAGTGATGCCATTGTTTTTATGCATCCTGGTTCCTGCTCTAAAATAGCATTCAGACAAAACACTCTCCCTCCCCCACAGACATCCCTATGTCCCTCAAAATGACACTTTGCCCCTCCTCCTTCACTCCAACCCGGTTCGGAGATGTCGCACTCTTACATTTTTTAAATGACGAGTTGAAGTTTCAAAGAAAAATATTTTAACTAGTAAACGAAAGTTTGTAACTTCATTAACGTATTTATAAGGGGTTTTTTTTTTTGGAAGTGAAAACTACTCCATTAGGTATGTGAGAAACATACAAAAAAGAGGAGGCTTAACAAAGCATTCCAATTCAAAGAAATGGTAGATACATCGCAATACATAAAATTGGGGATTTTGAAAGACCAAAGGGAGGTATAGATTTTTATATCCCCAGAGGTTTGAGAAAGATTTTGAAGAGACTGCAAATATCCTGCTATTAGGCTCCAACCATATATACCATAGAATAGAACCAACGACATTGTTCCACAAAATATTCCTCCGATTGTTTAACCTGAGAGAGATTCCTTGATGAAGTGATCAATTTGCGCTGGAAACACTACGACAGTGTTAAAAATCTCAAATAAACGGAACCATAGAGCTTATGTGAGAGTGCAATGGAGGAAAAGGTGGTCCAAATATTCTGCTGAAGAACTGGACATAACGCACCAATTTGGGCTGAGGGTTACGTACTTATAAGGTCTTTTACTAAGATGTAAATGAAAACTTTGGTCTAGTGGGTCACAAGGCCACAAAATTGCTACTATTGGAGATGGGAAGTATGAGAAAAATGGGTTGTGAGGCCCCTCCTTCCATAACTTTATTCAATCATACACTTTACCATTATTGAGAGAGAGAGGGGGGGCATTTCCATTTCCCCATTATTATTATTCTTCTTCTATTGTCAGTAAGCCATTGGATATAGAATAGATGGAAGGCAGAGTTTGATCTTCAATTCTTAAAGAAAACGCAATGATTGATGTTTGAATACAACTCTCTTTTTTTCAACTTAACAAAGGAGTTTCCTTTTCTCTTTATCCAGACACTTTATTTATTCAACACTTGTTGCCATTCAAACCGGTGACACTCTATTCTATACTTGTACAAATTCAAGCCCTAAAAGGCCCAAACCAATTTATAGTTTTAATAGAAGATGGAACTGACTTCTGTCCATCTAAATAATATATAACATCTTCTTGTATTGGCTAATTCCATTAATAAAACCAAAAAAACATGGCCCCCAAAGATATGCAAACCATCACATTTGCATTTCTAAACAAACAGAAGTCCCTTTTTGATCTTCTAATTCTTAAAATTAAGTTTTTCACTCATCAGTTTCTTTGTTTTGTTATATAATTTTTATAAATACTTTCTAAATTTAGGCTATCTTTTGAAAACGAAAAAAGAAACAATTTTTTAAAATTTTATTCTTGGTTTTGAAATTTGGCTAAGAATTTAAATATAATTTCAAAAGAGGTAAAAAAAAACTTACTAATATGAAGTTATACAAAAACAAACATAATTTTTATAAATTAAAAATTAAAAGTAAAATGCTTATCAAAACGACTCTTTAAGATAAATCCAAAACTTAATTCAAGAAACAACTCATAAGATCTCACTCAAAAAGGAAAGAAAAAAAAAACTCTATTAATAATAGTGAAATACAAGACCACATAAATATAATTGCAAAGTTGTTTATTAATAACATAAACAATTAAAGCTCACAATTACATGGGAAATTCGAAATTGATAATAGACTATTTGTTTATTTATTTATATATTTAATTTGTATGTGGGTAAAGCTGCATGGCATGCACGTGGGATTAAATGAACAATTGGGTGTCGACTTCACAACTTGGGCTACTCCGGCAGCCGAGAGCGGCGGCGCCACCGTGAGCTGCGGCCTGCAGTCATTTAGTGGAAACGTAAATAATTGATTGTCTGAGTTTAAAAGTATGAGAAGGTAGCGTGCAAGAAACTCTTTTTGACTGCTTTAATTTTACTGCTGCAACTACGAGAGAATGAACAGCAAAAAGAAACCAGAAAAAGAAAAAAAGTGAATTTTTTTCAGCCCAAAAGATGGCAAAGGGCTCATGTTTACAGAACCTATCATTCGATCTCTTCTTTCCATTATTATTATTATTAGTTTCAAGAGAATTATGAGAAACATTGAATGGCTTCTTCCAATGATTTTGTTCTTTGATTAACATCCATTAAATCATTAGGATTTAAGATGTTACAATATAACAAGTTTACGTTTTCAAAATATTCTTTACATTTCCTCTCGAATCTATCATGTGAATTACTGTTACTACAGAATGCAAGGAACTATTTTATATTTCTAACTTAGGGGGAGCATGTCAAAACTTCTAAGCCCTTTTTCAAGTACCAAAAAGAAAATAATAATTTGATTACTATTTTAATAATAAGTTACTATTTTCAATAACAGACATGTTTTACTGATAATTGTAATATTTTATATAATGGATAAAACTTAATAGTTGTTGATATGTAGTTATCTCATGTCACAAGTAATTATCCTCCACAAACTATCAGACAACTAAAAGAAGAGATGAATACATCAAAAAATTTTAAAAAAATAGAATAAATAACTGTAAATTTTTGTATTGACGGTGATACCTTCTTATTATTTAAACACTTAAGTTTTATCTATACGATCAAAACTTTGGATGAAAGGTTAAGTATGATTTTGAATTTAAAATTTTAAAAATGGTTAAAAACTTCAAAGCCGTTTAATAGTCATTTCATTTTCTATTTTCTATTTTGACTTTTGAATAATCAGTAACAATTTTGTTTGATAATTAATTTAGTTGTCAAATTTTAAAGTTTGAAAAACGTTAAAAAACCTAAAACAAATTGTATTTTCTAAAATCTCACTTTTTGACAGTCTATCTTTCATTATTTTATTTTATTTTAAACACTCTCACTAAATTCTCTCTCTCACTAACACATTGTTTTCTAAAATTTTGGTCTCTTTATAACTTTTTGTTAATATCTCCTTTCTAACTTATCTCTCTATCCTATACTACTCTCCCATAATTCACTTTTTCTCTAAATTTTATTTTCAATGTGTTGCCAGACATTTGAAACATATATAATTTTTTGTTTCGTTATATTAGAAATTCCAAAACAAGATAAAGAAATACCAATGGCCTAGAAAGAGAGGAAAAGCAAACATTATTATTTTCTTAATAANACTTTCAGAAGGAAATTATATTAGAGAGAGAAAAATAGTGCAAAAGAATATGTAAAATTTGAAAATCAGAATCTTATTTTAAATTTTCTTTTTCTTATAAGTCCAAAGACATTTTCAAATCTTGAAAATAAGAAACTGAAAAGATTATTAAAGAGCGCTAAAATATTGAATTTTACTGTCCAAAATTCAATTCCTTATACCGATTACCGATTAGATTACGAAAATAACATTAAAATAATGAAAGATATTACCGTTGAGAGGCAATACTTAGACAGGTTCTGGGTATTAGAATAAAAAAGTTATTTGAATCTCCCATTTTTTTAATGCAGAAACAGAGAATAAATATAGATTTTAGTATTTTACAAGATTAATGGAAATGACACTTCCACCCCGACTCAAACTCCAATTATTTTTCTTTTTCTTTTCCTTTTTAAATTTATTTATTAACGTTACAATTGGTTGTTAAGTTTTTCATGTATAGATTAGTGAAGATTTATACACGTCAGCGTAAATATTTAAGTACTTCAAAAAAAAAAAAGACACTTTATTTATAATTAAAATAAAAAACTTCGACTTATTATTTCACAAAAAAATCGTATTGGTATTAATAACTCCAATTTGTTTTTGTTTTATGTCATAAAATCATTCATTTTCTTCAAGAAATATGGGTTTGAACTGAAATAACATGTAAAAATTCCAACAAAACAAGCTTGAAAGAGTTATACTCACCTTTAAAGATAATCTTGCGTTCTTTTCTAAAAGAAGTCGTTCCTGAAGAGAGAAAAATTAAAGACTCTTAATCAAAACATTAAACATAAAGGAATTTACCCAAAAATAATGTAAAATGAATTACCTTTTCTTTTAGTTGTTCTATTTGCTCCTTGTATAGCTGAGCCTAAAACACAGTCAGATTTGAATTAAGCTGAGGGTTGTATTTTTCAAGTGTCTGATCCTCGAAAAAAAATAAAAGAAAATTATAATCTAGACTGCTGATAATAGATTTACCTTTCTGGCCCTAATTAGGAACAAGCTTCGCTGAAGCTGAGCATCAATTTCTTGAAGTTCATCAAGAGAACAAGAATCCAGTCCATATCCCAACAGCTTCCTGTTCATTCAAATTTGTGATTTTTCAGAAAACCCTGAGGCCATTGGAAAAGGGATTAATTTAGATGTATTGGGTAAAAAAATCACACCTTTGAGAAAGTTGCACCAACTCAATTTTCTCACTAATACTTTCAGCTTCATTCTTTAATTCCTGCAGTACCGAAACATAATTCTTAAAATCAAAAACAAAATCATTATCAAACGGGACTTTAAAATAGATGACAGTTTGGGACAGATATTTTTATTAATTTGCTTAGTTGTAAGAGTTATCATAGAACTAGAATGAATCATTTATGGTTTATTTGATAGTAGTTTATTGAAAGGGTTGGATTGAAAACCTGTAATTGGAGCTGTTTATCAATCTTGCTATTATTCTTCCCATCTCTTGCACATTTGCGATAGCGCTCCACAATCCTCTGTATGCTGAAACAATCATCCAAAGCCACTAACACATTAATCATAATTAATATCCACCAAATCAACAGCTCCTTTTTATGGATTTTCATACAATAATACATAATTAAATTCTCCACGCCATAAAAAGATATTCCATTGTCAACCTGAGGAAGATTTAACCTCCTTACTCTCAATTTGTTGTACTAAGAAAAGAGAGTTAAAAAGGGAATTCTCTGCCAAGTCCTACGTCCTTCCTTCAATCACTCTTACAGACTCCATTTCTCTCTTTATCTCTAACTAAACATCCTTCCATTTTCACTATTTTCCATCATTTTACATTATCACAGTTTCTAAATCTCTACTTTATTCTATATCGACTACATCGTCCTTGGTAAAATTCATAAATCCAGTGCAAATATATAACATAAATGAGTTAAGGTTTAACACTATTATATACTATATAGCTGAAATTCTTACTACAAATTCTATATCGACTAAAAAAAGAAGCATGGAATATGAATTTCAACGGAAAAGTTGAGGCATCAACTTAAGTATATAGCTCTCAACTAGTTAAGTATATATCATCAATCAGATTCAAATTCTTACTCTCATGTATTGAACTTAGAAAAAAAGAAAAAGTTGAGACGTTTTTTTAGTATCCCTAGTTTGGTTGAAGGAACTAGTTTTTGGGCATTTGTCCTCCCACCACAGTAAAACACAGCTTGTTTTTATGGATATACTACATAAGTTTTCAAGTTAATCCTCTTTTTAAATTATAATTTCTGAACCCTACCATACAAATTGCTCTCACGACGGAAAAATACTGTGTCATAGCAAACTTCATTTGATAATCTTTTTCCAAAATTCCTTAATATTAAAAATAAATAATAACTACTTTTAGTTTTATATGTTTAAAAAAATGGAAAAACAGAACATGTTTAGAGATGAGAGAAAGCTTCGCAGAAAATCTTCAAAGATCAGAAATAAAAAAATATGAAGTGCCAGTGGAAAAATCTAGCACAGGAAAGTAGGTTGGATTCAGGGAAAAAAGTGAACAAAAATTTACTGCAAATCAACAATAACCAAACAAGCATAGGAAAAAACAAATAGTTGTAAAAATTAGGAATGAAGGAGAAAGAAAAATTACTCAGAGCTTGCAAACTCGTAGAGTCGGCCTTTCTGAGAGAAAATGATGACAGCAATTTGAGCATCACAGAGCACAGATAGTTCATAAGCCTTCTTCAACAGCCCATTTCGACGCTTCGAGAACGTCACCTGCCGACTTGTCGCATTTTCTATTCGTTTCATCTCTACTTTTCCTCTCACCATTTCTGCCATACATAATATGTCAATTACTGATGTTCTTGACAATCCAACATTAATTTTTTTTAATTATTAAATACGTTTTACAAAATTACTCCTAAATAAATCTTCAAAACATGCCCTTAATCATTTTTTCATGGTTTAACCCTCCTAATTTTACAGGTTTGGAAATAAGCACAAGACTCAAGAGGGGAGTATCAATTCAAGAGAAAATAAAATTATAAGTTCGAAACAGGAACTCGATGCGACTGGACCTAAAAGTTTAAGTAGATAGATTACTATATATTTAACCATTTATTCAATATTCTTTACAAAATTAAGAATCAAATGAAAATAAGAGATTAAAATACACATATCTTACCATATAACTGGAGACGCAAAATTACTTTGGAAAGTTTATTGCTCGAGCTTCGAAATCAAGGTCCAAAATATTGGCAGAAAAAATTAACAAAATATTCACAGTTTACAAAAACAAAAACTGAGAGGGAAAAAGAAGAGGAGAGAGAGAGAGGGTCAAAGAGAATTAAAAAAGAGTGGGAAGCAAAATCTAAGAAGACTCAGAAAGCAACCAAAAATAGCTTAAAAAACCCAAAACCCAGAAACCCTAGAAAGATTTGGACCTAAGAAGAGCTAGTTTTCTGGTAAAAACCTCTAAAAGGGGGGAAGGAAAAAAAATTGAAGGCCCCTCACAAAAAAAGAAGCAATTTTGAGCAAAAAACAAAAGTGGGGAAAACGGAAAAAAGAGTTAGAACATTAGGAGAAAGGAAATAGAAGAAATTTTAGAAACCCTCGAGAGGTTTTCAGAGGATTGGTTGGCATTTATCCCTTCTTCCTGCACAACTCAAAGCTATATTTGCTCATTCATTTATAGACTAATTTTTTTATTCCCTTTGTCCTTTCCTCTCCAAACTCCAAATATCGTCTAATCACACAAATAAGGAAAGGCATTCCCCAAAAAAGAAAAATAGAACATAGCAAAGGAAAAAAAAAAGAGAGAGATTCCAGAATGATGGAAAAAGAAGCCACTGAGGTAAATGCAGGAGAGATAGGGAAAAGGATCGTGGGACACAGCCAATATAAAACGGATTTCCATATAAAATGAAAAAGGAAAAAAATGGATATCTCTTAAATTACTTTTAGGTCAAGGACTTAAAATATAGTTTACTATTTCAGTTCTGAATGTTCAAATTTAATTCATATACTTCGACAAATTTTAAAATTAACCTGATGAATTTCATAAGTAATGAATGAACCTCGCTGAGTAACATGAAGGCATATATCCTAAGACTAGAAGCACAAGAATGCAAAAAACCCTCGAGTACATTAATCTATTTAAACTATAAAATAAAAAATAAAAATATAGAAAATTAATGAAATAAAATATATGAAAAACGAACGCTACTAAGCTGCTGTTGGGGAACTTGGTAGAAGCGATTTGCCACTTCCGCCTCTCTAGGCTTCACAATAGCTCCCCCCTATCTCGAATGAAAAATGAGTCTTCTCCCCTCCACGAGAATAAATCCGAAAGGCATTTTCAATTCCRAAGGCTTTTTTGTTTGAGCAGGGGACTCCGAGTCTTGTGTTGACAAAGATCAGGATCCTCGATCCCTTCCTGAATATTGATCAACTTTCTCTCGATATTCAGGAATTGCTCACGCGACCCCTCATCCATTAGTGCATCCATTAAGTAAGAAATGCAGTATTCAGAACCTCGTAAATCAAAGCCTTACTAGAATAGAACTAGACTAGATAGGGGGCAAAGAGGAGCTGTGAAATCAATTCTCTTTTTTTCCTTCTAGCTCCAGAAGCATCCCTGCCTTAAAGAAACCTACGCAGTGCTTCGTCGTAGGCTCCAAGTGTAGCTGTTCTTTGAAGTTCCAACAAACCTGACTACATTAGGGTCCTCCTCGTAGGACAAGTAATGGGCCAATAAATAGGGTCTTAAGGCAAAAATTTAAAAAAGAGATACCTTAACATGGAAATCTCGAAAACTCATGTTTCAAAACGACATCCAAATCGACTCAAATGTCTTCTGTATGGGCATCTTAGGATGTCCAAGCATCTCGAGATATCAAGGTAACTTACACTATAACAAAACAAACATGAGAATCCAAATATCCAACTCACGAGAATTTTGGATTCCCATGAAACAAATCGTCCCTAAAGACTTTTTTCTTTTAAGTTCAAATTTGAACCTCGAATTTAAGAATAAGTAAGCAAAGTCTTGACCAATTGAACTATACTTGTTCGACTTAAACTTTCATAGGTGTATCTATTAAATCTTTAAAAAAATTTATAATTATATCCATAAACTTCGTTCTCTAATTACACATCAATAGGATCATTAACTAAAATTATGATAGAACAAGCTTGTTTACTAGAAAAATATTGGTTAATTTATCATGACACATCGTATATGCAATTGAACAAAATATACAGTAACATATCAAGTTGGTTTTAAATATCATGCGAATGCTATTTTTTTCTCGCATCTATTAATTTTATTGTCAGCCAACATTTCTTCAATAAATTTATCATCATTATTTAGTTGATGAATGATGTGAATATATTATACAAACTAGATTAAAAGATAGAATCAAAGTTGTAATTCCAAACTTTTATAGAGATTAAATAGATTGAATCATTAAAGTTGGTAATAAATTTGAAAATAGTATATGGAATGGGGGAGTTTTGGAGTGTGAATGGGAAGTTGAAGTTTTGAGTTCTGTTCGACCAAAACAATTGTGGGTCTGCGTGCTTATGACGGCATTGAAGATTCAGTAAAGTTGACATCATCGTACGATGACATGGACTCCAAACCAATCACTGTTAGACACGTCATACACGCTGTCATTTACCTACACTACCACCTCACATGCCTATCCTTTGCGAGTCATACTTTTTGCCTTTTTCTTGTTCTTTCTT
>NW_019104504.1:1197727-1211118 GCF_001995035.1 Momordica charantia
AGAAACCATAAACTTATATAGTTTTTATATCCACGAAACCAAGTTAAAAGTGTAAACCATAAGTTATCTATATCTAACCATCATAGGTGGCTTGTTGGATTAGGATAAATTGAGAAGAAATGAGCTCAAACCTTATGATGGCCACCTATATTTTTATGAATGAATTATTGTGTGTTTTCCGACGTCAAACTAATGGATATCGAAAAATAAAGAGCTATTCATATTTAACTATCAAAGCATCTAAAGCTCAACTTTTGAAAACACCCAAGCCCAAACCCAAAAGTTGAACAATCGAAAAAACACACAAGCCTTTCACAAACTAAAAGGATATCTAGCATAACTAATACCAACTATAAAATCCTCTCGCATCGAGTTACACGTGAATACTTATTTTTGTCAAAAATCTGAAAAAGAAGAAAAATTCAACCCATAATGAGTATTAATTTCGATACTTTAGAGTTCAATTTAATAAAATTAAAACCTCCAAAGTAAAAATTAATTCTCTTAAATTCAAAGGGTAAGAAGAGAACTTCCCCTTTTTTTCCTTTCTTAATGAGAAAAAATAACAAAATGATAATTCAAACTCGAGGTTGCTCTTGTGGAGTGACTTTGTCTACCCAAATCTATTGCTACATAGCGAGCTGCTTGACTTGGTATACTTTTATCAACAAATATTTTGATATTAATGTTTTTGATGGAGTAATATGTAATCACATTCCAATCAATGTTTAATGATCTGCATTTTCATGGATTCATCATTAACTTAGAAATTCTAAAGTTTAAAGCTTGAAGATACGAGAGTTCGATGCATCCTAATTTCCAATGAATTTAATTTTTGCACACGATCTTGATCTTGAAATGTCAATCATGTCAATTGGCCCAACTAATATTGAAGCCAATAATTTTGGATTTCGATTTAAACCTTAATTCAAATAATAATAATCATCAAATTAGGATATACGTATAATAAGTCATTATGGAAAGGTTGTGAAAGCTAAAATATCCACATACCTTGAAACTCGCGTGGCATGACATATGCCTTTTTTTTGTAAAAAGAATGAAAACCGAACAAGTCATTGAAATTAAGTTGTGGTTTTAAAGGAAAATGGTGCTTTTCCAATTCAATACATCAAACCCTACAATACCAATAACCTTTTAATTTAAAGTTGGTTAAATTGGCATATAACATAGGATGTTACAAGAGAACAAATTAAAATGGATAACAACAAAAACCACACCCTATTACTCTTGTCTTGTACTGCAAAAACATTGGTTTTTGCAGCTGTCTCTTAATTAAGTCTTACCCAATATTTTTTTGATAAGCAAGACAAGAAATACCAACCAAAAACAGAAGAAAGCAACACACACAACTGTTTCAAAAGGTGAATGTCCCACCAATGTTGGAGCTGTTCAAATTAAGAGTTGGCAGATCAGATGATGGATGATGATGGATGCATGCCTCACAGCCAATGAACATGGCTACCAAAAAAAAAAAGGAAAAGGAAAAAAAACCCTTCATATTTATACACTGAATGAGTCCAAAAGAAAAACCCACCAATCATAAAGCCAATTAGACATGAAAAAGGAAATGATTTACCACTAAAAGGAAAGACCCTACCTATTATAATCAACACACTCTCAAAGTTTGGGTTTTCTCTGTAACTTATTATAAAATCTTTAAACAATATTATTGAGGAATCATTTGAACAAATATGAATGTTGGTGATGACAATGATATGAGAGAGGATCCACTGCCCTTTCTATTCAACAAAGAAAACCTTGAACGTGAAAGGATTTATATTCAAAATGAGTATGATTGAATGTGAAGGATTGGATTAATAAAGTTTCAAGCTCACAAAATCTGATGTCTGGCCTTTATTGTTAGAATTAATCTAATATGTAATTTACGAGCTCGGATAATTCTCTGAAAGACATATCTAATTATATTTGAGATATTTTAATGGACGTATTAAGTAATCTAATTAGAGGATCAACCAAATCCTAGTAAATAATTCTATTTAATTAGTCTAGCATCAGCATTCTTGACATTGGATGTTCAAATCCTCATTGTTGTACTAAAAAAAATTGAGGCTTCAGATTCATTAGTATGGTAGAATATCATATACCATACATGTCTTTTCACTCTCATTTCCCATTAAAAACAAAAAATGAGTTTAAATTGTTTAAGTGGATGAAGATCAAGAACATAACATGTATGTTTTTCTCTTTAGAAGTTTTACATTTGACCCTAATCACTGAATCCAAGTACTTTTAATATTCCTCTATAATTTTTTATTTTCTTTCCTGCATAATCACATTTTTATACATAATTTTAAATAATATTCATGAAGTTCCATCTCAAAATCAATTGGTGATGAGAGGAGTAGCTCATCTCTATTATAGACCATTGTTACGTCTTTTTTTTTTAAATGTGGGAGTCTTAACAATATAAAAGTAGTTTTCAATTATTAGTAGTAAAAAAAACTTACCTAAAAACATGAATAATTTATAAACATAAACGATGAGAGAACTTTACCTATTTTGTCGGTTGAAGAAATAATTTCAGAGGTTTAAATAACTTCATCAATTTAGACAATCAGAAACCTTTATGTATTTCTTACCGTCACATCTATATGTTTTTTGAGAAATCGATATTGGAAAAGTAAAATGACCTTGTCGACATAGACAACGAGAAAATTGTTGAGGATTCTTCGTGATAATGTAACGGTTACATGCAGAATTTAGAGTTAAATCTAGGAGATTGGGGAAGTATATGTTTATATTTTTATGAGACAAGGAAAGGGGGAGAAAAGAAGAGATAGAAAGAAAAGCATGATGTGACAAGACAAAAGGAAGAGGTCAATTATTGAGGTTGGGACGTATGCATTTCCATTTGAGAATCACTTCAAAAGCAAAATGTCACACTCCAAACTCTCTCTTTTGTCCACTTCTCTTCCCAAGCTTTTAACCTACTTTTACCTTAAAGCATATAAGATTGGATGGGCCCAAGTTTCATTTACACTTTTTTCTTCTGTTAAATTACATTTTTAGTTGTTATATTTTAATCATAGTTTCATCTTTGTAGGATTTTGTCCCTGTTCGTGTGCTTTAACCAGTGAATGGCAACTAGAAAGAAAGGGAAAAAAAAAAGTGCTAACATTAAGCAGAATGATGATTCTGCTGTCAAAAGATCTTCTAATTGTCAACGCAAAATTAGTTAAAGGACATGTATGGGCACCAAAATGATAGAGTCACATTTTCCAAAAGGCAGAGTCTCACAGTTTCAAAAGTATGCATCATCTTGCATTCTACTTAAAACTTACCTTGGCACAAGTTTAGATTAACTTTAAGTTTTGGAGTGTATGTGACCGATCGAACACTACACCAATATAAGGTTCTACTTTGTTATCAACCAAGTCCATGCCAATCTCCATGCTTGACTATTTGCTGACGTGTCAAGCAAATTGAAATCGCACATCAACCACTTTGATTGAACAAAAATGAGACTAGGGTCTATTCTACAGTGCATTGCAATCGATAAATGCATGTTTGAACTTTTGTAACTTCTATTATAGTGCAATCACAAATATATCGTCACGTTTGATTTCCTTACTTCTTACAAACAAGAAAGATATTTGATAAATGCTTTTAATCAAAATTAGATTTGGATGATAATGAAATTTAAAAATATAGAGATTAAATCCTAACCCATAACGTAATGTATAATTTTTTCTTAGTTAAGACTAAGTTAATATGACTGAACATTCTAATAATTAAACATTTTTTCTTTTAATTACAAAGGCAATAATTGAGAATTAATAATCGAATTCTTTTGATGAGTTTTTCCACTAAACATGAGTATGAATTTAATTTAGTTGGTCAAATTATTACATTTATCTCATACGGTGTCTTATTTATTTATTTAGTCGAAGATATATGGTCTAAGAAATAATTTAGATTTGTTTGTTTATAAATTTTATATTTCAAATCCAGATTAGTTTTATCAATCATTTTCTTTATTTCGTAATATACTTTGTTTGGGGGAAGAAATATTGGGGACACGTGGAGGACGCTCAATGGTGCTTAAAAATAAAAGAATATTCCAAGTCCACCTCGAACCTGTCGAAGAGACCAGATTTGTCCAAATACGAGACTAAGTGTAAAAAGTCGGGATTCGACCTGAAGGGGTTCGATCTGCCCAAACCCGACAGGTTCGACATGACAAAAAACAAAGATAACCGCCGGTCGTAAGTGCTGTCGGACCCACCACCTATAAATAGAGGGTCTCATTCACACTCAGTATGGAATCTTATCGAGCTTAATATTGAGTCCGACCTATACTGACTTGATCGTCGGAGATATTACCCTCTTGTGCAGGTTCACTCCAAGATTCAGGTTGAGCCGAGAATTGGATTCGAGCTCGATACGTAAACAGCGTTGTGCAACTCTTTGCATAAACATACTTCAAGAAAAGATAAACTTTTTATTAACTTTTTTTTTCATATATCAAAATTGAAAAATCCAAGCTATGTCGCCAAAGAATCTTCTGTCAATATAAAAGTTGATTATCATTCCTTGTAAAAGACTCCAAAGATATGCAATAGTAACATAATATATAAGCTAAACTATTCTTCCAACCACGATCATCTATGAAATAAATCCGTAAAATCTTTCCTTTAATTAATTCGATTTGATTTTGGAGACTAGGCCGAGGAATATATTCTTTCTCTACCCATCTATCAACAGAAATTTAGATGTTTATAACTTTTGTTCATGTATTAATAAAAGTTATTAAATCTCAGGAAACTAATGATTAAGATTTTTCAAAAAATAGCTTATAAATTTAATTTTCTCTAAATTTCAATGAGATTAAATGCTCCATGAATGGCCTGTAGTGAAGCATTCGATAAACTTTATGGATAATCTCATTGTCAAACTTAGAATATATTCATGATTATAAAGAAAAGGAAAAGCTAAAGATATGATTGTCACTAATTATGCAATGTCTTGTCAAACCATACAATCAAAAGAAAAATTGAAATATTGAAAAAATATGGAATAACTGTAAAAATGGTCCAATTATCTTGTAGGCCCAATAAAGCCCACCAGGAAGGAAATCTCTGATAAGCCCATCAAGAATCCAAGAAATTTGTTGCAATTACTTGATTTGGGCCGAACAACAAAAACTTCATGGTCGAGAAATAGAGTGATGGGATGATTTTTGATGGCGGAAACACAGGGGAAGAAGAGAAAAATGGCGGGTAGAAGAGGGGAGGGGGATTCCAAGAAAACAACCCCAACAACGAATTGGCCAGCCATTAAACCCAAGCAGAATCTTCAGATCGTCCGCCTCAAAGAAAATGATCTCTTCACGGTGAGAATCCATATCCAAATTATCTTCAAACTTCCAATCTGTTCTTAGGTTTACATTTGATTCATCTTCATTCTTATTCAATGCGTCAATTTTTTTCCCTTCCTCTGTTTTTTTTGCTCGTTTTTCCCATTTCGTTTGTGGGTGACCTTTTACAATGGAGATAATGGTGGTAAATGGCTTGTTGACGCAATTTGCAATACTTCATACCCTCTTCGATTTTCCATTTCGTGAAATTCTATTACTGAAGAAATTACGTTAGATGTAGATGCTAAACAAAGATTTCATTATAGGGTTTTTGTTAAACAGTGGAGATATGGATCTGTTGTGTATTTTATTTTTTCGACTCTAACTTTCAAACTCAACCGGTTTGGAACATGTATCTGTTAACGAACTAATTCGATATAGGTTACTTCAGTAGTTGGGTTGGCAATGAACGTTATGGTTTAACTTATGTAGGTGCCAAGTTTTCTCACATCTGTTGAGTCAAAAGGATTCATCACGATTGCAGAATCGATGGGTTTTGTTCATCAGGGGAGCCTTGGTCCCACGAAAGGAGAAGCTTTCAGAGATAATGATCGGATCTCGGTGAATGATCCCGATTTAGCAGACACCATTTGGCGTTCGGGACTTGATAAACTATTTGCTGATATTAAAATACGGGGAAAAGTTGCTGTTGGGTTGAATCCAAATATCAGATTTTACAGGTGACTTCAGCCTTACTTTCTAATCAGGCTCTTAACCATTGGGTTGATAATTTTTTTTTTTTTTTTTTGGTGTCCAAGGGAGTAATGAAGTTGTTCTAGAAACTATTTCAAGTTTCTAAAAGATTGCATGCGAATACACCAATACTTGGCCAAGTGGTCATCGGAGCAATGAAAAATGTTAATGTTAAGAGCTGGGAGAGAATAGATTCAAATCATGGTGGCCACCTACCTAAGATTTAATGTCTTATAAATTTTCTTGGCAACCAATATAATAGGGTGAGGCAATTGTCTCGTGAGATTAGTTGAAGTGCATAACGAGTTTTCACGTGAATAACATTAGCTATCGCTATGCTTTTAGGGAAGTTTTGGCTCAACATTCAAGTGAGGTGCCTGTGAAGCCATAGATAGTGATAGATGAAATCGATAGGACTAAGCAATCCATGAACTTGGCCTAGTGCAGAGCACATTATATTTAATTTTCCTCCCAAAATTTTTTATGAAGGAGATATGCTTATACTTCTTGGCTTCAAGTTTCAAATTATATTTAGAGTTTTACAAGTCAAGCTATAATGCAGATTTTATTTGATTCTCCTTCTAGGATAAGGCAAGCTTCTTTCTTTGCTGTCGCTTTTGTTTTATAGATTGCAAGATTTGCTATAACTATCTACCGTAGTCTAACACCTAGCCATAACATAAAAACTATGGTATTTCAGATACAATGTTGGTCAACGCTTCGGACGCCATATTGATGAAAGTGTTGATCTTGGAGGGGGAAAGCGCACATATTACACTTTGTTAATATATTTAAGTGGAGGTTCTAAAGGCAAAACAAAAAACGATACCAACGATTCAAAAGGTCCTTCTTCCGAGCCTCTGGTTGGAGGGGAAACCGTTTTCTATGGTTCAAGGAATGGCGTTGTGGCCGAGGTGAATCCCCATTTTTATTTCCAATTGCTTTGCTCCATTTGTTTACAAAGTTTCTGATAATCACACGTGAACTTGCAGAGAGACACCTTATCTGTCTTCCTGTCTTTTCCTTTTCCTGCTACTTCAAGTTCCTTGCATTTTTGTTTTTCTTATGCATTTTCTAGGTGGCTCCTACTGAAGGGATGGCTCTCCTGCACCTTCATGGGGACAAGTGTTTGTTGCATGAAGCTCGCAATGTTACGAAGGGTATCAAATACATTTTCCGTTCAGATGTCACATTTTGTTGATGATAAGTTTAGGTAATTTTGTCGATTCATTGGTTGAGTTTCATGTTATTTAGCTATATTTGGAATCTAGCCTTATCTTTTCTTGAATTCTCTGGTTTCATTCTGTTTCTCCACAGTCTATATCTCTTGTTAACTCATACATAATTCCTGACAGGTTGGAGGTCTGCTCGACAGAAAATCATTGGAATTACCTAAATGTGATTAAGATGTGCTATTGACTTGGTTGTTTATATCTCTTGGGATGTCGTGACAACCAAAAACAGGTCTCTAAGGTAGCCTCATTTTATTCAATGACTAAACAACACATTTTATTTGTTACCCGAGCTCATCTATGGCCGATTTTTTGGGGCTGGGCTGGTTCCTAAATAGCTCAAGAAAGTCAGTGTATCTCTGGTGAAATGGAGTTCTTAGTTTCATAAGTTGTACTACAAGGCGACTAGACGACATTCTACTTGCATATGTGATATGCCACTCTGATATGTATTGTTATGTTTACATTCCTCGCAGTTGTGTTCTGACCAAAGGAATTTAATTTTATAAACTTGATTTTTTATTTTTTAATGTTAGGATTGTAACTCAAAGTTGCCATCTTTTTGTGGGTTTTGCATATATTTGTAAACTATGAATCTAAAATATGTCAATAGGATGCTCAAAACCACTAAGAAGAGTGATAATAATACTGAATAGACTAGTTTCGAGGAGGAAAGATTCTTCACCATTTGGACTGTCTTCTGTAAAATGGATGGTGGAAAGAAAGTTTCTTGAAGGGGACATTTTTTAAAAAAAGATTAGTTATTTAACATAAATTTAAATTCGTTTTGAAACTTGACAAACCTCACTTTAAATATAAACTAACAAATGATATTATAGGGTTTGAACACGTAATCTTCTCTTCTACTATGTTACGTAATCTTCTTTTCTCGTACCATGTTAAATTGACTGGCGATCAACAAAGAGCTCGCAATAGTTCCAAACATGGTAGAGTCGGATCTGAACTATCCTTCATTTTCTCTAGCAGTAGAAGATTTATATGGAGAATGGATTTTTCACCAGGAAAGTTACCAATGTTGGTTCGCCAAATTCAACTTACCATGCTGAAGTTTATACCCTGAAGCTATAAGGGTGAAAGTTGAGAAGCAGTTCTTTCATTCTCCACAATTGGGGAAGAGAAATCCGTTACGGTAAAGATTACAGGTCCAAAGATATCTCAAGTGCCAATAATATCAGGTTCCATCACATGGAAAGATGGTGTGCATGAGGTGAGAAGTCCAGTTGTGGTTTACACAACACTTCCATCATCATATTCAATAGCTATTGAAGGGTCTAAACAGCCAAAGAAATTGATTGATACCAGGGGATTCTTTGGTCTTGAAAAACGGAGGGATTTTTGGCAGAAACCAAGGGTAGAATATATGTCTCTCTGATATAGTGTTTTATTTCTTTGAAAAATAATGACAAATCTGACACAGAAGGAAGAAACGGTCATTGTTACAGTTCCTTACTGTTTAGTGAGCTTGTTCTTTACATTCTTCTGTGAACTTGATCTCTGATATATGACATACTATATTTGAGGACTTTCTTGGCTATCAATGGAAGAGGCATCTTTATCACTTTATTTCAAACAGTATAAATTCATCAACATTACATAATTTTTTGTAAAAAAAACTCTCTCTGTTTCTCTCAGTTCACCACCCTGCAATTGACTCTGACATCGCCGTTTTCACTGACCCCAACATTACCCAATTTTACCATTGAAGCTGAAAACTCCTTGAAGAACAAATTCTGATCTTTAGCAAACGACCCAACAATCCTTCTGGTTCTGGAATCACCAAACAGAGCTTGATCTGAACCAAACACACCCTTTCCTTCCATCAGTCGCTTGTAATACACATTGTCAAAAGTTGAGGAAGTTGGGTCCAAGAATTGTCCAGCATTTTTGTCCAAATTGGGTTTTGGACATTTCTCTCTTAGAATCTGCGCAAACCCAGATTCCAGAGTTGGATCAGTTTGATGAATTGAGGTGAAGTTGCGGAGTCTGGATTGGAAGGAAGAACAGTGTGAGCCCCAGATAGAGCAACCAAGTCTTTGACTTGTAATCCCCTGTTTGAAAAGCTTTGGATGAGTTGAGAAACATTGAAAGTTGGAGCTGGCAAGTTGATGGTTTCAGAAGCATTGGAAATCTTCCCATCTTTCCTTCCTTTCAGTACACTCCAATATGGTCCCCCAGACTGCATATTTTTCCAAGAAATCAGGAAAGCAAAGAGAATATCACTGATGCTAAACATTAATAGGCCTCAACTAACTGGTGGGAGGAAGATGAGTTGAGTACCAGAGTTACTACATCTCTAGCAGCAATGGCGACAATATCAGCACAGGAAACAGTACGCGGGCAAGCAGTTTCCAGCTTCACCTTGGCCTCGTCGATCACGTAGAATGACCTCAGCGAGATGTTTGGAGGTGCATCTTTCTCGGCCTGCTTCCCCGGCGTTGAATCTATCAACACTGATGCATCACATCCCTGTCAAACACCAATCCCATTGCATTAATTCTAACACTTGAGAAAGTTTTAGTGAGATTTACGATTACCCTTATGAAACAGTCATGGAAGAAGAGCCTGAGAAGCCGAGGAGGGACTCGGGGGTCATGAATGGAAGCATTGTAAACGGTCTGGAGGATGATTTTCTCAGCATTTGGACATGTTTTTGTGTAATAATTGCCGTCAAGAACTCCTTCAGATACACAAACCACGAGCATGAGCATTAGAAACAAGACTGCTCTTGCATTTGTCGCCATTTGTATTGTATGAAACGTATTTTGGTTTGGCATATATCTGTTTGATCATCTCTTTATATAGAGATTTATGAAGAATGGGAAAGAATTAAGTTAATGAATGGTTAATGAAGCAAATTAGTTGTGTTGATTTGGATTGATCCTACTGTACTTTCAAGCTACTCCATTGTGGAAGAGGACACAATCAGCTGTACTCCCCACTTTTTCTCTTTTCCAACTTTGGGAATTCCTTAAGCAACCATGCTGTTGCTGTTTTTTTAATATCATTCTCTAGTCCAAGTAAATTAAAGGTTAAATGGTTTTTTTTTTTTTAAAGTTCAGAATTTCTTTACTTTAATTTATAGTTTATATAATTATTAAGTTATGTTAAATGTAATGCAAGATTGACTTTGTCTTGTTTCTAACTATTTTCTAGTGCATACTGCACTCATTAATATCGAAGATTATAGAATTGACAAAGTAAACTAATACTCCAAGTCCAATATGTAGTTCAATAATAAATGAATGTTTACATATAAAAAGTCTGACGATATAATATGTTACTGCAAAATTGAGCTACATCTTCGACTTTATGTATGAAGTAAGTATTCGAATTTTTGTAAGGTAAAACATACCAATAAGATTGAAAATTTATAGTCTATGAAACCAAATTAATCAATATTAATTGTTCAAATCAACTGGTTGATTTAGCTTAGACAGTTTTACTGTTACCAGTTTCTTTTTCCCCATTTTTTCCATGTTGGCTTCATTTCTATCTAGATCCAAAATTAAAGGCAGTCCAGTTATTTATCCATGGGACTTCATTCTTATCATTGAAAAGTCAATCACATTACAATTTTTAAAAGTAAATGCAGAGACTAAAATCTTACAAGAACAAAAATACATAGAATAGAAATTAAAAAAAAAAAAAAAAAGAAAGAGAAGAAGAAGAGGAAGAAATGTGCTTTAGTTATTTTAATTTCACAAAAAACTCTATTCTTGCTATGTTCAAATACATACGTACATCCAAGAGTTAGTTAAAGTCAATTTTTACTGGTACAATCACTGAAAAATATTCTCAAATACGTTAATTAGATTATAAATAGAGGTCTAGTACAAAAATTATGGGCACTTTCGAGAAAGATAACATTAGAGTTACATTATTGTTAAATTTTATTAATTTTGAGAGATTTATTCTTGGTAGAATTCAATTTTGTTCCTTGGAAGTTGATTTTTTTGTTTAATACAACGGAGTCTACGTCTGTAAATTTGAATCATAAGTTTTTGGTACATATTAACTAATCTTAAGTTTGTCTTTCCGGTTAAATTGTTAAGGTTTACTTTAATTGAAATGGAATGAAATTGAAAGTTTGGATGGGATGAAATGTTACCCACCTTAACCAAATGGTTGGGGTAAAAATTGACTTTTTTTTTTTTCGACTTTTCACCTAGGGTTGATTCGTTAGGCAATGTCCATCAGGTTTGGTTTGAGAATGGCGATGGGAGATGGGCAGGCAAGAACTAAAACTCAAGTACAAACAATAATGCGTACTGCAAATTTTCTTCTCTGTTTGGAAGTCAAGAAACTTAGATTCACTCTCCATTTGTAAAAAAATCTAACTAAAATGTAGAAAACTATAAATAATAGTTTTCCTAACCTTTATTTGGTTACTGTTGTTATTGGTTGACGTTTATTCTATTTATATTATCCAACTTTTATCCGTGTCACATGATCTATTATTTGTAGTTTCGATAATATTATTAACTATATGTTTTTGCCCAAATCAAATACTTTTCATCCTACCATTTCTTCTAAAGATGCATACCTTAAAAAAAAAAAAAATCAAAGCATGTTGCTATTAGTAGCAATTTTTGTCCCAAGTAATACAAAATTTATAGCCATGATAAAATATAACTTAAGATTTTGAAACTCGAAAACTGGAGCGGTCATTTAACATATTTTAAATAAAACTTCCCATATAAAAATGAACATCATATATGGGGAAGGAATTGAAGTAGTTCACACGTTGCACTTGCAATGTAATTTTCTTAAATGTCTTTAAAAAAAAATGTAAAATGAATTATTATTATTATTATTTAGTACAAAATGAATTATTTATGATGATGTGATTGTATTTATTAAATAAGGCCATAAGTATAAGCTGTCCATGGTAAAAAGAAAAACGTTGGGTTGGGATAACGAGGGGACCACCGTTAGCACGGGAGGAGCCCAGGTATCAAAGGGCTCAGATCATGACACGTGTCCATATGTCACATGACAGCTAGCCTCGATATTGTGGCCCACCCACCTGACCTAACTCCTTTCCTTTGCAATAACAAAAACACAAAATCTTTTTTCTTTTCTTTTTTGACTTTTAAAATAATCCAATCCTGTGGACCCCACACGCGGCACGCCTTGCCTAGCCTACCCTCTAACTTGTGGGGCCCACCTTACACGTGCATCCCAATCTTCTCGTAACCCACCACCCTGCACGTGGCAACATCTGACTCACGTGACCATTTTTCTGACCCTCCACGGTAAACAAACCCAAGCCGTGTATCCATCCAGAATTCCTTCAAATAAATATTTGGGGTCGCATTTTTAGTGTTTTTATAATAATCATTTTTAGGAAAGATTAAACTGTACCATTGATAACATTGATACACAATCTTTGAGTTACTGAAATAATGTTAACTATACTTCCTTCCTTGACTCCATAAATATAACTCTCAAAAGGATGGAAAAAAAAAAGTTGGCTTTTACACATATAAAGTCGGGATATAACAGATGAGTTTTCAGCTCTACTAAAAAAGGAAACTTTTACAGCATAAATTTCCATTGATTAAGTCAGATATTTCAGTAAGTTTGTGCTTTAAGCTGCAGAGTTCTCATAATATTTCTTACTACACCCACTGCCAGAAAATTGCATATAAATTTAGAGAGAGAGAGAGCAAAAACAAAGAATTTCTTACTCTTTTTACACAGCTAAGCTAACAGTGTTTATTCGAGGGAAAATAATATTTGCCCAAAATGCCTACTCGAGACAGCGAAGAGAAGAGAGTTAAAAGTGATTTTCAAGGTTTTGAACATGGTGTTTGACAATTTTCAGGGCTTGAGCGACCCATGAATTCGAGCTCTTTTTTCTCGTAAATATCCAACGAAAAATCTCTCAACATTTGAGTTGTACCGGTGGAAGACGGCGCACTGGTAGTCACCGGAGCATTGGTCGTCGCCGGAATCAAACCAGGTGAAACGAGCGACGGCGAAGAACCACTTTCCAACCCACTCGAACCATTCGAAACAGCCCTAGTCAGAACCGGCACCACACC
>NW_019104504.1:1226559-1253839 GCF_001995035.1 Momordica charantia
TAACATGTTGTTTATTACACGTTTCTTTTAAATATTTAATTAAAAATATATGCAATAAATAAGTAATGGTTGGACACATAKAAGTTATAGAAAGAAACAAAAAAAATGAACAATATAATATTTGGAATTTATATAAAATAAAATAATAATTTTTATTTCTAAATCCAAATTGTTTGTTGAGTGAATAAGATATTTATATCATCATTTTTAAAGTTTATAGTTCAATTTCACATCTATCATGGTTAAACTTAAAAGGAAAAAAGGGAAACATATCGATAATTTGATGGGCTAAACATGTTCAAGGAAGATTAAAATTCATTCTTTGAGGTATCGATCTCTTTACAAACTAGTTTTGGATTGATCTCTAATTAAGTTTAATTCATATCTAATATAGCATACCTTATGYCAAAGCGAGCCTAGCTCAGCGGTAATTGACATGAATTTGTTTGGGTCTAGATAATATTTCTTCGACCTTATTTTAGTAGCATTAATAGTTGAGCGATAATTGATACGTACTCATTTCTTTTAGATTCGATCCGTCATATCTAAATTGTTGTATTAAAAAAAATGTTATAGGTTAATACTCCTAAAATTTGCTCTCGATGCAATAATGTAAAAAAATAAAAATAAAATGCAATCAATTTATTATATTAATAAAACATTTGAGTCTTATACATTCTACTAAAAAAGGAAGAAAACAGCTGGCATAATATCTAGGTGTTGATTGATGACAATCAAAATTTGACAATAATAAAAAAATTTTAAACTTTCTTCAATGGTTGACAATGGCCTTGCGACAAAACGTCCCAGTGTTTTAGTAAGCTGCTTGATTTTCCATTTCGAAGCTGCTTACATTTTCATCCACATCCACCCCCATGAATCTGTTATGAAATTCTCCAGATCCGTTTTCCGCTTGTTCAGTACCTTCAGTGAGACCTCCAAGTCACAGAGAACTACAAATTGTTCAATCTCCCTCAGCTCGATCAAGGAGCTTCACGCCCAGCTTATTAGAACCCAAATGCACACCGACCCATCCTCCATCTCTGAGGTTATCAAGTATTATGCTCTTTCTCCACCGTTTTTGCACAAAGCCCATTTCGTTTTCAATCAAATCCAGCGACCCACATTCCTGATATGGAACCACATGATCCGCGGTCTATCAAAGGGCGACAGACCTACTGATGCAATTCATTTCTATAACAGCATGTATTGCCAAGGATTACACGGGAATAATTTGACATTCATATTTGTGTTCAAGGCTTGTGCTAGAGTTTCTGATGTTGAGCGAGGCCAGAAGGTTCATGTGCATGCTATGAAACTTGGGTTTGAATCCTATCTTTTTGTTTCCAATGCTTTGATTCATATGTATGCCTGCTTTGGTGAGTTGGATATTGCACGGAAGATGTTCGATGGAATGCCGGAAAGAGATGTTGTTTCTTGGAATTCTATAATTTGTGGGTATTGTCAATTTAATGGATTTAAGGAGGTTTTGAATCTTTTTAGGGAAATGCAGGCTATAAATGTGAAAGCTGATTCCTTGACAATTATGAAAGTTGTTTTAGCTTGTAGCTTTTTGAGTGAATGGGAGATGGCTGACCATTTGGTGAAGTACATTGATGAAAATAGTGTTGTGGTTGATATCTACTTAGGGAACACTTTGATAGATATGTATGGACGCCGTGGTATGGCAAATTCGGCAGGCAGAGTGTTTTATCAGATGAAAGAGAAAAATATAGTATCATGGAATACAATGATCATGGGGTATGCAAAAGTTGGAAATTTAGTTGCTGCAAGGAAGATTTTTGATGATATGCCTTCAAGGGATGTGATCTCATGGACCTCCATTATCACAGGCTATGCTCAAGCTAAGCAACATGGCGAGGCGGTGAAGATTTTTCAAGAAATGATGGTGTCTATGCTGAAACCAGATGAAATAACTGTTGCTACTGTGCTTTCTGCTTGTGCCCATCTGGGTTCACTTGATGTCGGAGAGGCAGTTCATGACTATGTATGCAAGCACGACATAAAATCAGACATTTTTGTGGGGAACGCGTTGATTGATATGTATTGTAAGTGTGGTGTGGTTGAGAAGGCATTGCATGTTTTTCATGAGATGAAAAATAAGGACTCTGTGACATGGACTTCTATAATTTCAGGTCTTGCTGTGAATGGTTTTGCCGATTCTGCTCTTAATCTCTTCTATCAAATGTTGAAAGCAGGCATATTTCCAACTCATGGGACTTTTGTCGGAGTTTTACTAGCTTGTGCTCATGTGGGATTGGTAGACAAGGGAATGGAGCATTTCGAGAGCATGGAGAAGAAATATGGACTCACACCAGAAATGAAACATTATGGATGCATTGTGGATCTTCTGAGTCGTTCTGGCCATCTAGACAAGGCCTACGAGTTCATAAAGAAAATGCCGATGGTTCCCGACGTTGTAATATGGAGAATATTGTTAAGTGCTTGCAAGCTGCATGGAAATGTGGTCTTGGCTGAGCTTGTCTCAAAGAAGCTTCTTGAATTGGATCCTCAAAACAGCGGGAATTATGTCCTCTCTTCAAGTACATATGCAGGTTCAGACAGGTGGGATGATGTTCTGAAGATTAGAGAACTGATGGAAGAGAGTGATGTGCAGAAACCATATGCTTATAGCTCCATTGAATTAAATGGAAGGACATTAACTAAATCTCATGAGCTCATTTAACTCAATGTCAACAACCCAACTTATCTGAGTGCTTATCCWATGCAATTGGTTTACTGGATCAATGCACTCAAGAAGCATTCATATCCTTGAAGCCAGAACTCTCCCCTGCTAAATGGATTGATGTTAAAAAGATTTCTCTTAGCTGGTCAATGCTATACAAAGTTCTATAGAACATTCGAAATTATCCTTCAGAGTAACTACAGAAGGTTTTAAATGTTCTATATGTGCCTATATTTGCCTCCACACCCTCCATCCAGTTCTTTGTATCCAACCACGAAAACCACCAAAGAAAAGTTGAGCTTGTTCTAAAATTTGTTGACCTTGTGGCATTGATAAACAGCTCGTGGAGTCCCCTGGTATAATCAGAGTACATCTTTATGGGTTTGTACAGATTGAAAATACTTGAAGAAGGTGGTCTGCAGGCTCTGGCAAATCGTTTGAAACAGTAGAATGAGGATCAGAAGAACTAGCAGATCATGACCAAAATTTGAGTAAGAAAAGGATGCAACGTCCAAATCTAGAGGTGGGAATATCTGTCAGCCCATTTTGTATGGATTTTTACTATTTTTTATGTTTTCTTAAATATTGTAAAAACAAGTAAAATTATAATTGTTTGAAAGCGTAAGACAAAAATAACGTAAATTTTAAACTATATCTCTGCTTTTTTAACCAGAAAATTTTATTTATCTTGAGAGGTTTTTTTTTAATAAGTTAATCTTAAAGTCTCTCTTTTAGAAAAAGTGTTTGGTGAAAGATAAAAGCTTACACAGCTAGGCTATAATATTGAGATTCTCCACTTTCACTAAACACATCAGTCGAGAGAAAATTACTAGTCCACATTATTGAGCATTGATTCTTTTGCTAGAGTATCAACCGCGGTTCAGTGACATGTTGGAAGAAATTTGAGTCAGRAAAAAAAAAAATTAGTACAATAAATATGAGGATAGAAAATTGAATCTTCGACTCTAAAAAAGATTCAGAGTATCTTAATCGCTGAACTAAGTTTATGTTGACAAAGAAAAAAAAAATATTTATTTTGAATCTTTCTAATATTATATAGATGATTAGGTGGGAAAAAAATGGTCGTTAAAAATCATATCATTTAATTTAGAAAATGGATACAGGCTTGAGGTTTTGAATTGTTAATTCTTTTTAATTTTTCTTCTCACCGTGAACCATATAGATTCGAACGGACCGTCATTGGTTTTCCATCATCTACATTTTATCAAATATTTTTATAAAATTGAAAATTTTATATCTCTAAACTATACCAATAGCATAGCGTAAAAGAAAGTATATGTTTACCTATAGYGTTAGATTTAAAATTTTATAAAAATGATATAAATTATAAATTTATAATAAAAAATAATTTTAAAAATAAAATTAAGTATGTGGGTTTAAATTTATATCTTAAATTTTGTACTACAAAGAAGTTATAAATACATGTTAATTTGAGTGTAATTCCACTTTATTTTTTATATATAAATTTTATATTGACTGTGGCTGACAGAGCAATCTTTTGCTAAGGATTTGGATAAGAATTGTGAAATGGGTCAAAGATCTCGTAGAGATTGCAGACGCACACAGAATTTACTATAAATATATAACTATTATTTAAGTTTAAATGCGTCTCTTTTTTGGGGAAATTTTAACCGTCTTGATCTGGTTAAAAATTAAAACCAAGTATAAGTATGTATTTGTTAAAATAACAGATAATGTGGAAACAGGAATTGATTGAGATGCGATCGGTTTTTCYTTTTTTCATTTTAATCTACAGCAGCAAACAAGTGAGGTTTGGATCCCATCTTGATCCACAACCGCCACGGCTTGTCAAGCCGATAAAACGAAACTCATTGAACAACCCTTTTCGTTTCAGTCCACGCAGAGACTAGAGAGAAAACATGGGAAAGGGAGGAATGTCTCACGGCGGCAGCRGCACTGATGAAGATGGAGTTCAAGAAAATATGGCTGCTTGGCTATTGGGTATCAACACGCTCAAGATTCAGCCTTTCCACCTTCCCCCTCTCGGTATGCAACCATTTTTGCTCACTGCGTTTGTTCCTGACGAATCATCTGCTTACTTTTATATCATCATCTTCTTCTTCTTCTTTTTGCCAACTTTGTATCGAATATCRAGTAAACGCTTTCTTTACTTAACTGATGTTGGATTTAGGGCCCCATGATGTTAAAGTTAAGATGAAGGCTGTTGGTATCTGCGGCAGCGATGTTCACTACCTAAAGGTAGCTTTTTTCTCATTTGGGAATTATGGGTTTTCTGTCCCATGTTGAATCCATATCCTATTTGATTGATTACAAACTGAATTGATGACAAAAATATGTGGGAAGCTGATCCAGGAAAGTTCTTATACTTGGTTTAGTTTAAAAGCTCATAGAATTGTGTTTGTTTGAAGGTCTGAGAGGAAAAGATTGGCGGCGGGAAGGGCCTATCAAATCTTCTCTTTCTTCTTCCATGTACTTATATGCTCTGTTTTGAACTGTCTGCATATTTTCAGACACTGAAGTGTGCACATTTTGTCGTCAAAGAGCCAATGGTCATTGGTCATGAATGTGCTGGGGTTATTGCAGAAGTTGGGCCTGAAGTTAAGCATTTGGTGCCCGGGGATCGTGTTGCACTAGAGCCCGGAATTAGTTGCTGGAGATGTAATCTTTGTAAAGAAGGCCGCTACAATTTATGTCCAGATATGAAGTTCTTTGCCACTCCCCCAGTTCATGGTTCTCTTGCAAATGAGGTAACCAACCTTAGCAACCTCTGTGCTTCTTGAGATTCCATGGGATTTTAATAATCAAGAATAAAAAAGGCAAATGAATGTTCTGTTTATGAATATGCTTATTTTGTATGATTGAAAAATAAATGACTTGTTTTATGTATAGCTTTGGAATAAGGTGGCTATGTTTCCGTTATGTTTTTCTTGTTTCTTCACTGCTATCTTCTGCTAGTCTTCTCCTTCTTGGACAAATCTGTGCAGTGGATCATACATTCTTAAATGCATACTTTTGGTGTGGATATCCCTTGTCGGTGCTCCTACGCTTGAATTTTTACCTGTTGATGTTGTGGAAAGTCTCTGTTATTGTAAGATATTCATTGTGAGAAGCAGCTGTCTGTACATCTTCACTACATTCTCATTTGATTTAATTTCATGATATGATTCTTGGAGATTGCTTATAATAAGACATGTATGATGTATATCAAGTTTCTGTTCTCCAAGATTGTGTGATGAGCACTTAATTTTCTTTTGGACAGGTGGTTCATCCGGCTGACCTATGTTTTAAACTGCCAGAAAATGTAAGCTTGGAGGAAGGAGCCATGTGTGAGCCCTTAAGTGTTGGTGTTCATGCTTGTCGACGTGCTAACATTGGTCCAGAAACAAATGTTTTGGTCATGGGAGCCGGACCAATTGGGCTTGTCACTATGATGGCCGCCCGTGCATTTGGTGCACCTCGAATTGTCATTGTCGATGTGGATGACTACCGATTATCTGTCGCAAAGGATCTCGGAGCAGATGATGTCGTTAAAGTTTCAATCGACATTCAGGTTTCTTCTTCTCTTATGTTCTTTTTTATTAAAAAGAATTAGGACTCTTTCTTGATCAAATCCATTGAAAGCTCTCCAGCCTTTCATGACAGTGTCAGTAATTTACATTCACCTGCACAAACTTTACGATTTATTTTGAGAGCTTAATGAGAAAGGAAAAAGGCCGAATTCAGACAGAATATTATCAGTGTTCCTTACTCTTAAAGCCCCAACTTGTTGAATGCAACTAATATTGCAGGATGTAGAGCAAGATGTTGCTGAGATACAAAAAGCCATGAAAACTGAAGTAGACGTGAGCTTTGATTGTGCTGGCTTTAACAAGACTATGTCGACAGCTTTAAGCGCCACCCGACCCGGTGGCAGAGTCTGTCTTGTGGGAATGGGTCATAACGAGATGACAGTTCCGCTAACTCCAGCTGCAGCAAGGTAACGTGATTCCTGCTTTCTATATGTATATTCAGAAGTTCTTTCTTTTCACCCTGCTGAGTATAATCTTTTGTATCAAATGAAATGGAACGGCAGGGAAGTCGATGTGATTGGCGTGTTCCGGTACAAGAACACATGGCCAGTGTGCCTGGAGTTTATAAGAAGTGGCAAGATCAATGTGAAGGCGCTCATAACACACAGGTTTGGTTTTTCACAGAAGGAGGTGGAAGAAGCCTTTGAAACCAGTGCTCGTGGTGGTAATGCTATTAAGGTTATGTTCAACCTGTGAACTCTTCTCCCTGTTTGAGAAGGGGGGGAAATATACTGTGCATGTTTTAGATCTGTTTTCCTCATAAGTTAAGGGAAAAAAAAAAGGTAATTCATAAAGGGAATCTTATATTTCACTTTGAGATAGTTCAAAATGATGGGATCATCTTTTGTAATACATGGTTTGGTAATGTTTTTGTTTTTGGAATACTGAGACGTTTACGAGTATTTATGAATTAGTTTACAGGATGATTATGGTTTTTATGTTTTAGGATCTTTTATATATATATATTTTAAGGATCGAAYCTCTAACTTCTAGAAAATGAGAACTAGTGAGGTATATTCATGTTAGTTTTTCACTTCATTTAGAAATGAAAATTTTTTTAATGGAAGTAATGTATATAGATTTGTGGACAAACAAATTCATAAGAATTCTATCCAAATAAAAAAAAAATTATATTCGACTTATTTCTTTAGCATAACCATTGTGGGGAGGGGTGTTGAAGGGGTGTTGAATTTTCGACTCTATAGGGTAAATATCATATCATTTATCATGGGGAATATATTTGGCAAATTCATATGAGATTATGAAAGGAAGGCACATGAAATCTTATTGGGGGTTAAGAAGAAGCAGCATTATCCTTTAAATAGTAATGATTAAAAAGTTAACCTCAAACTTTGAATGAACGACGAACTTTTAACTTTTGGTTGGGATTGAAAAGAAGTGAACTAGGGCTGTGTGGGGCAGATAATCATAATATTAATAGCAGGATTAAGGATAAGTCGTTAGATTCCTGCTTTATGATCTCTCTGCCCAAATAACCCAATTCTCTTCAAGTTTGCCACAAAAAGAGCAAAACTTGGAGGCAAAAGCACCGCTTTTGTTCCCACTTTTTCTCTCAACGGTCAAAACCAAGACACACCCGCCATTTCCACCATCACCAGAACTCAAACCCAGATCCCAAAATCTGATATTTCCACACTTCATTTCAAGACTGAGAAGCTTGGGATCTCCAGATACCCTGATTTTGAGTACGATGCCGAAGGAGGAACAGGAATTGCCTTTGCCAAGATCAGCGGCCGGCGGCCAAGTTTCGGTTTCTTTCGATGTTGAAACCCTCTATATCCCGCCATTCACAACTCAACCCGCCAAATTTCTGGGTCTGCCGTTGCCACTGTTTCTGAAATTCGACACTCTCCCTGAATTCTTCCATGGGAACATCAACCAAGAATCTGGCAAGGTAATGCTCAAAAGGAGTTTGTTATATTAATAGAACATTTGAATATGCATTTTTCGTCTTTCCATTAAGGGGAAAAAAAACAAAATGTACACAACAGAGAGACGGTCTTGGAAGGAAACGCTGTATTTAGACAAGGCCTACGAGTTCATAAAGAAATATGGTCTTGGATGAGATTGTCTCAAAGAAGTTGATTGGATCCTCGAAATAGCGGGAATTATGTTATGTCTTCAAGTACATATACAGGTTCAGATAGGTGGGATGATGTTCTGGAGATTAGAGAGCTGATGGAAGAGACTGATGTGCAGAAACCATATGCTTGTAGCTCCATTGAATTAAATGGAATGACACCAACTAAATCGCATGAGTTGATTTGACTCGATGTCAACAAACTAACTGATCCGAGTGCTTATCCAACGCTACTGGTTTTCCAGATCAATTTCTTTGCTGCAGAAAATTCACACTTGCATTCTATATATGCACTAAAGAAGCATTCACATCCTTGAAGCCAGCACTCTCCCCTGCTAGTTAAAAAGGTTTCTCTTAGTGGTCAAGCCTAAATAAAGTTCTATCAAACAATGGAAATTATCCTTCGGGGTAATTGCAGAAGGTTTTAATTTTCYCACTTGTGCCTATATTTGCCTCCAAAAAATCAGTCCAGTTCTGCTTCACATCCAACTGCGAAAATCACCRGAGTAAAGTTTGAGCTTTTTGTGCCCTCGTGGTTATGATAAATATGTTAAGGATCCACATTGGAAAAAGAAGGGGTCTTACAATGGTTTAYAATAGATATGGCTTTTCCTCTCATTATCAATTGAGTTTTAGATAGAACTCATGAATATTAATATGATATTAGAGCCCAAAAGCTCAAACGAGCAACCAGTCCAAAAAATRGAATCCGACCAAGATCGATTTTTAGTTCAATCTTAAGTTTCTCTTTTATGCTTCGATCTGTTTTGTATCTTTCYGATATTATATGCATGTTTAGTTTCATTTTATTTATTTCCTGAAGTCGTGATCTATATCGAATCTTTTGGACCAGAATTTGAAGAGGGAAGGAATCATCATCAATATTAAATCCTGTAAGTAAGCGCAAAAAATAAAATTTTATAATGACTGTGGCTAACGACAAATTTGGACAATAATTCTGAAATTGGTCGAAGATCTCAGGGAGGTGGCAGGCTTGCACGGAATTTAGTCTACTATCAAGTGTATGACTATTTCTTTATATTCGAATGCTCTTATTCTTTGCGGAAATTCTAGTCCTTAAGTTTGTACCCGTTGAAATAACAGATAATGTCGAAAAGAAATGATTGAGATATTATCAGTTTTTTAATTTTAATTTTTCTTTTTCACTTTAATCTGCAGTAAACAAGTGAGCTTTGGATCTCATCCACAACTCTATGGCTACAAAGGTGCCTCAAATTTTGAAGCCAATAAAACGGAGCTCATCAGAGACTAGAGAGAGAGCATGGGAAAAGGAGGAATGTCACAGGGCGGCACTGGGGAAGATGAAGTTGAAGAGAATATGGCCGCTTGGCTATTGGCTGTTAAAACGCTAAAGATTCAACCTTTCCACCTTCCTCCTCTCAGTATGCAACTGTTATTTCCCATATTTTTTTCTTCTATGTTTGTTCCTGATAAATCATCATCCGCTTCCCTTCATAGGATCTCCTTCTTCCTCTTCTTCTTATATGATATCTTAGTATCAAGTCAAATCTTTCTTGATATCAAATTTAGGGCCCCATGATGTTAGAGTTCAGATGAAAGCAGTTGGTATCTGCGGCAGTGATGTCCACTACTACAAGGTAGCTTTTTTCTCAACCATTTTCGTTATTTTCTCATTTGGGAATTATGGGTTCTCTGTTTTGTTCTTTCCTATGTTGGATCCATGTCCTATCAAACCTCCTCTTTCTTCTTCCATTTACTACTTATGCTCTGTTTTGAACTGTCTGCATATTTTCAGACACTGAGATGTGGACATTTTGTCATCAGAGAGCCAATGGTCATTGGTCATGAATGTGCAGGGATTATTGCAGAAGTTGGGGCTGAAGTGAAGAATTTGGTGCCGGGGGACCGTGTTGCACTAGAGCCTGGAATTAGTTGCTGGAAATGTAATCTTTGCAAAGAAGGCTGCTACAATCTATGCCGAGAGATGAAGTTCTCTGGCAGTGCTCCATTTCATGGTTCTCTTGCTAATGAGGTAATCAACTTAAGCGATCTCTGTGCTTCACTTCTTGAGATTCCATGGGATTTGTGAATGAAAAGACACAAAAGGCAAATGACTATTCTCCTTATGCTTTGATTATAAGGCATCTATGATGTATATCAAGTTTATTGAGGAGTTCAAATTTGTGTGATGAGCACTTAATTTTCTTTCCGACAGGTGGTTCATCCAGCGAAGCTATGTTTTAAACTGCCAGAAAATGTCAGCTTGGAGGAAGGAGCAATGTGTGAACCCTTAAGTGTTGGTGTTCATGCTTGTCGACGTGCTAACATTGGTCCAGAAGCAAATGTTTTGATCATGGGAGCTGGAACAATTGGACTCGTCACTATGATGGCTGCTCGTGCATTTGGCGCAACTCGAATTATCATTGTCGATGTGGATGACTTTCGATTATCTTTTGCGAAGGATCTCGGAGCAGATGATGTCGTTAAAGTTTCAAACGACATTCAGGTTTCTTCTTCTCTTCTCTTCTGTTCTTTCTTTTATTTACATTCAGCTGTACAAACTTTATGATTTGTCCAGAGAGCTGAATGAAAAATGTACATTCACCTGTACATAAAATGCGACGAATGTTGCAGGATGTAGAGCAAGATGTTGCTCAGATACAAAAAGCTATGAAAACCGATGTAGACGTGAGCTTTGATTGTGTTGGCTTTAACAAGACTATGTCGACAGCTTTAAGCGCCACCCGACCTGGTGGCAAAGTTTGTCTCGTGGGAATGGGTCACAAAGAGATTACAGTTCCGCTAACTCTAGCTGCAGCAAGGTAACTTGATTCCTGCTTTCTGTATGTATACTCAGAAGCTCTTTCTTTCCACCCTGCTGAGTATAATCTTTTGTATCGAATGAAACGGCAGGGAAGTCGATATTATTGGCGTGTTCAGGTACAAGAACACATGGCCAGTGTGCTTGGAGTTTATACAAAGTGGCAAGATCGATGTAAAGGCGCTAATAACACACAGGTTTGGTTTTTCACAGAAAGAGGTGGAAGAAGCCTTTGAAACCAGTGCTCGTGGTGGTAATGCTATTAAGGTTATGTTCAGCCTGTGAGCTCTTCTCCCTCATTGAGAAGGGGGCAAAATTATACTGTGGATGTTTTAGATCTATTTTCCTCATAAGTTAAGGAAAAAAAAAAGGTCGATTTTAAAGTGAATCTTATATTTCACTTTGAGAAATGAGGCTTAAGGCTTCTGAGCCTGTATCTATTTATGGCTTCGTAATTATGGTTCTGGTTTTTTCAGGAATTCATACGCTATTAAATATTTAAGACTAAGTTGGTAGGATAATGTTATCTATCTTTCAAAATTTTAGTTAAATTTTGTATAAATTTCAAATTTTGATGGTCGGATGCAATTAAAATTCCACATTTCTCTACATCGTATGAGACATTTTGGATGATTTTAAAAGAAAAGTAATGGTGATTTACACAAACGATATTATACTATTGTCGAAATGTTGAAAGTTACTTGTCTAAAGAACTTTTAAGTAATTTAAGAATGTTAATAAAATGTTAGATATTAATAAGATAAGTACCAAAAGGAATATATATTTATTGAATAGTTTAATAGCTCACAAATATTTGAAAAATTATTTAATGTGAGATGCATGGTAAAGAAAATTATTTTATAAATATATTCTTATAAATATAATCCTCATATCTAGTGGTATATAAAGATTAGTGCTCTTCCTAGCTTATAGAATGAAGTGCCTCTCATATTTATATATATATATTATAAAAATCGTGATAATATATTCTACCTGTCTCTTCGTTTATTAAGTCTTTGAAGTGGGATTTTTTTAAAAGCAATGTGCTGATAAATAATTCATAACAGGTCTCTTCCAATATTCAAAAACATTTTATTCTACTAGGAAGCCCTTTAAGAGATTGGCACATGAAAAATTATCATTATTGAAAAGAGAGGGAAAAAGAAGCAACGTTATCCTTTAATTCTACTTATGATTACAAAGCGATCCTCTAAAAGTATGAACCACAAAGTTTTTCTCTTTTCCTTTTAATGTTTGGTTGGGACTGAAAATGACTGAACTATGGGTGTGAAGCACAAATTGCAAAAGACCAGATAAGCCATTAGGATCACACAAATTCAAGATAGCCTCATGAAACATTATGCTTTGCTTTCAGGGACAATTTGGATATTCTTGCTTTATCATTCTTCTCTCTCTCTCTCTTTAACACTCACAGAAGCTAAGAGGGGAACCAGATGGGGTGTAAAATAAACACACCCAATACCCAAATTCTCTTCAAATTTCCCACAAAAAGGGCAGAACTTGGAGGCAAAAGCACCACTTTTTGTCCCACTTTCTCCATCCACAGTCAAAACCAAGACGCACCCACCATTTCTACCACCACAACTAATCAAACCCAGATCCCAAAATCTGAAATTTCCACTCTTCATTTCAAGACTCTGAGGGCCTGTAAGCTTGGGATTTCCAGATACCCTGATTTTGAGTACAATGCTGAAGGCGGAACAGGAACTGCCTCTGCCGAGACTGACGGCAGCGGCGACCAAGTTTCGGTTTCTTTCGATGTTGGGACCCTCTACATCCCGCCATTGACAACTGAAACCACCAAATTTCTGGGTCTGCCATTGCCACCGTTTCTGAAAATCGACATCCTCCCGGAATTCTTCCATGGGAACATCAGCAAAGAATCTGGCAAGGTAATTCAATGCCCGTAAGATGTTTGTTAAAAGTCCTAAACGAACAATTTCTGTGTTAATCCAAGCAAACGGTTGATTATGAAGAGAAATAACAGATTTGAGATGTCATCCGGGCAAATTTGGGTGCAGGTTGAGCTTGAATTCAAGGCAAAGTTCATATTCTCTGTTGGGAGTATATACAAGGCTCCCCCATTACTGGTGAAGACAGTGCTGACATCTGAGGAATCAGAAGGAAGCATAAGAAGAGGAAAAGGGGAAAGATTAGACAAAGAAGGAAAATGCAGATTGGTGGGTGTGGCTACTGTTGACCCCATTGATGATTTTCTTCTTAATTCCTTCCTCTCTCTCCCCACTGAATGCATTGCCATCCTCAATGCTATAATCTCATTTTCTTAGAAAGAGAGTATTTTATTGCTATAATATCATGGTTTGTCCAGCATTGTTTGGGACAAACCCAGACACATAACATATAGAAAACAATAATATATCGCATAGGTAGTTGTTCTGGTCTTCCATAATATGTGTTTGAAATTTGACATTAGATTTTTAATAAGCTTTGTCTGGTGGAGAGCATAACTATATAATAAAATATCTTTTGAAGTTTTATGTGGCTGATATATATATATATATATATATATATATATATATTTGTTACGAGGACATTTGTTACAGTTTTAGTGGTTGATTTTTCATTGGTTATTTAATAAGATTTAGAATCTGTTTCGATATTCTAAACTTTGCTAGTTGTGTATTTGGGTTCACGAGATGTGGCTGTGCTTAAAAAATTTATAGAAAGTAGTGATAGTGATAATGGCGAAGATGATTTTTATATACAATGTTTTAGAGATCTACATGGAGTAAACACAAAGGATTTGGATTTGTAGATATTGAAAATCACTCCTTAAAAAATAACATTTAGAACAATAATAAAAAGGGAAAAAAAATTAAACATAGTCCTCGTATTTTCAATTCGTCCATTAATTTTGGTTCATTCTAGTCCATATACATTTGAAACCTTTATTTTGGTCTTGTACTTTAACAAAGTGATTATTTTGGTATATTCATTTTTATTTTTTATCTCTTTCTTTTATCAAAATTGTAGCTTAACATTTCACTCACTAAAAATTCTCGAAATATAGTCATAAATAAAAGAGACGCTTCAAAAATACAGGAAGATAAAAGTTTAAAGTACAAATATCAAAATAAACGCTTCAAAAATAAAAAAAATAAGATGAACAAAAGTTGAAAGTATAGAAATCAATTTGTGGATGTTTTGAGAGTAAGACTAGGTCGGGATGAACCAAAACCAAAAATTTTATAGATGAAAAGGTTTTAAACCAAAAAAGGAAAAAAAAATACCACATTTTTAGCTAAGGGTATAGAATAATTTGACATTGTTTATATTATATTAAATTTCTTACATTAAAGCCTATAAGCTTCATAATAAATCTATGAAACTAGTATAATATTATTTGATTTTTAGAAGTAAATATCAAGAGAACTTTTTTTTTGAGAAATATAAAAGGATAAGACTGAAGAGGTGAGGTGAGTGACGAGCATGTTGTGTAGTGTGTGTTTATACGAAAAACAAAATTTGATATTAATTTTTTTGGAATTATTGTAGCGCAATATTATTATTATTTTTTATTTCAAAACAAAATAATATATTATTGAAGAATTAAAATAAAAAATAAAAAAACGTCATGGTCAATAAAGGGCAGAGATTAAAAAAAAGAAAGCGACAAAAAATGAGGGGCTGTTCAGTAAAATGGAGGAGAGCATCAATGCGTCCACGTGTCCAAAAGTCAATCACTACTGAGTCGAAGATCAGCTCACGAGGATTCCGATCTCTCTTTGCCCAACCAAAAACTTCTCTCTCTTCTTCTTCTTCTGTTCTTCCCCGACTCGGCCTCGACTCAGTTACTGACTCGGTTTCTCTGATTCATGGAACCTAACCAGTCAAATCTTCACTCGAACCTCGATTCGCACACCCTTTAATTCCTTTTACAAGAAATCTTTCAAAAACTTCCCTCCCCTGTTTTCACTTTTCCAGCAATCGGATGGCCCATCCTCATTCCCTTCTCCTCCTTCCCTTCTTCTGCTTTCTCTTCCCTCTTCTCCACCTCCACGCCAGCCCTGGTGATGCTGATCCTATTTACAAGTAATTTCCCCTTCCCTTTATCTCTTTTTCCTTCTCACCACCCCATTGATTCCTCTGCGCGCCGTTTTTCTTCCTCTGGTTTAATTCGACTCCCCATTTTCATTTTGCTTTTCTTTTCAATCGTTAAATGAAGATTTAATGCGTGGTTATTCCGATATCTGCTCAATTTATTACTCCTGATTGTTGAACGCTTTGGTCTGCTTTAATGGAACTCGTTTGTTTTCCTTTTTAAATGTGGATTGCTCTGTGCTGGTGTGAAATTCCGCGAATGCAATGTTTAATAGTTCTGTGGTTCTGCAGCTGTTCATTTTCCTATTTAATTGACTCTGAAAATAATTGTAATCGTTCTATTGTGTACTGTTTGTTGGGGAAATTTCCTCTGGCTCAAAATTTTCTCCCCCTTTTGCATGAATCATAGTGATGATCATTCAGTTCACGATTTGAGCATGATGATGAATAACTTGAGAATCCTGCTTATTTAGACACTTGCTTCAGAGGGTAGGTATTACTTATTAGGTGAAGTCATTAAATCTTGGGCTATAACATTGGTTTGGATCGAGTGTTAGCAGGGGGTGGTCATTTCTCATTCTTTGTATTGGAGAGAAAATGCGGCAGTTGAGTAAACCTGCTACTTATTTTCGTAATTTCTTCCTCCATTATTTGTCAGGGGCTGTGTGCTGCAGTGTGAGAAATCTGGATGCGCTGGTGACAAATGTTTTCAGCATTGTAAATTCTCATCTGATGGGAAGTCTGTTGATGGTCCATGGTATCTGCAGGAACCTCTGTATGTACGCTGGAAACAGTGGGACTGCCAGAGCGATTGCAGGTACCACTGCATGCTTGCTAGGGAGGAAGAAAGAACAAATCTTGGCGATAAGCCTGTCAAATACCATGGGAAATGGCCGTTTAGACGAATTTATGGCATCCAGGTTTGTCCAATGACTTTAACTGCCTTGATATCTAATATGATGCTGCTAAATCTGTTGCCATTTGTGCTGTTCTTCGCGTCTTGAACTTTGCTATTGATGTGATAGGAACCGGTTGCAGTTGCTCTTGCTACTCTCAATCTTGCCGTGCAATTTCATGGCTGGTTATCCTTTTTCATTCTTCTGTACTACAAGCTTCCATTGAAGCCGGATAAGAGGACCTACTATGAATTTACAGGATTGTGGCATATCTATGGGATCTTAGCGATGAATTCTTCGTTTTGGAATGCTGCATTTCACTGTAGGTAAGAAATTATATTAATTTTACCTTTGGATGTCTCTTTTTTTTTCCTAACATGACATTATATTCTGCATACAGCTGGGTTGAGAAGCTAAGTTTTTTTATGACAATACTGATGTTTCAAAATACAGCCATGAAATTTTTATTACCTATTTTCTTAGAAAAAATAAAGCTTGGTTCCTTGAGTATAGTTTGTTTAGATATAGCTAGTTGCTTGCTCTTATTGTCAAATTACACATTTCTGCTCCATCTTCCTAAAACAGGAACAAAAATTTTGGTGCTTCATAGGCTAAACCATTTAAGATTTTGGCAAAAGAGCACTTGTAGATGATGTTCCTGTGAGAATTTTATATACAAATAAAATATGGTGTTATTCATGATGCAACTTCGAATTTGTAAAACACCAGTACCAAATAATGAAATGAATAATTTTCTCATGAACTCCTGAAGTTATTGCAGGGTGACCTACCATATGCTTGGCTTCACATTTCTAACTTACTACTTGCGTTGCTATGGTGTTTTGAATTAAATTGTTTGTAGAGATGTGGAGTTGACTGAGAAGCTGGATTATTCTTCAGCTGTGGCATTTATTGGATTTTCCCTAATTGTAGCCCTGCTGCGAGCTTTAAATGCAAGAGATGAACCTGCTAGGGTCATGGTTTCTGCTCCAATTATCTCATTCGTGACGACCCACATCTTGTACCTCAACTTCTATAAACTTGATTATGGTAATGCATCAATTGCTTTAGGTCGTATCTCTTGAATGTAAATATAAATTCCTGTCTGGGAAGCATTTTTCCTGTGTTCAATGGCATTTATCATTATCTTTTCAACATTAGATTTCTTGGACGTACGTAAAAGTGTAGATCCACTTAGTGAGCCTGACCACTTAAAACAATTTTGTTGTTATCTATTTTACATATTTTGCCCGCCTCAATTCTTTTTCTGTCAGATGATCTTGTTCTGATCCCTTGTATGTTATCAACTGTCTGAATATCTTCCCTAAGTACCAATATCCTTGCTAGCCCATGCAAAAGGAAATTCTAATAGATAAATGAATTATTAGAATCCATCTCTAGAATAATATTATTACTTGGCATCAAAAGTATGATTTACATAAGTTGACTACCTTTTCAGGTCTGAATGCTAAGGTCTGCCTGGTCATGGGCGTTACTCAGCTTCTTGTTTGGGCAGCTTTTGCCGTCGTTTCTCACTATCCATCACAATGGAAGTTGTGGGTGCTAGTCTTGGGCGGCACCATTGCCATGCTTCTGGAGGCATTCGATTTCCCTCCATACAGAGGATACGTCGATGCCCACGCACTCTGGCATGCAACTTCGATTCCTCTTTCGTACATGTGGTGGAGTTTTGTGAGGGATGATGCTGAATTTAGGACTTCGGCTCTTCTCAAGAAAGAAAAGTAACATATCCAATCTCACAACCTGCACTAATCAGATGGAGGAATTTCTCAAAGCACTTGCATTTCAATGTTAGTTCATCAACACTCTGGTAGGTTCCCTTGTTTTTCTGGTGTTGCTTGGCAAAATAGCAAAATGTTACCCTTAATTGTTCTTTGTATAATGATATTTGAATATCAGGACCAATAAGTTTTCTTTTTCTTCTCACTCTAGTTTTTTACTTTTTGGTCCTGAGAAATTTGTTGGTCAACACATAATTAAATGTCTCTCAGCACCACTGCAGTTCTTCACAATGTAAACATGCAAATATTATGCTGATATCAGCAGGTTATGTTATTCAGGATCTGATATTATGCAGTTCGCAACCCTCAAATCCATTTTGCCACAAGGATTTCACTTGTGGCTTCTTGATGTTTGTTTCAAATACTAAGCTAAATATCCTTGCACAATCTTTTTGCTTTGCAATGTAATCTTGAAATCCAATTTCCTTTATGGGGTCTTCATATGAATCTTCATTTTCCATTTTATATATATATATATATATATATATATATATATAATGTGTGTGAATCATGAAGTGGTTTCAAATTGAATATTGTGGTCAAGGACAACTAAAAGAAAGACCATTTTTAATGTATAAACTGTTGAAACCGGAATGATGTGTAAAGAGATTGGTATTTATTGTTTGTTTACAGCGTCTTCCTTGACACTCTAATTATGGTAAAGGGATACAAAAATGTCACATCTGGAAAGATATGCAAACTATATAAAAAGTATGAAAGAACGAGAAAAACCTAGTTTCCTAAAGATGTCTCAACATATAGCTCAATAATGGAGCCATTGGAGAAGCATTTTAGTACTTGGTAGCATCAACTGAGGCCTGAGGGATATTCGTTTGGTAGCAAAGAACTTGCTTAAAATAGGAGGAAGATTTAATGACCCTTTTTTTTTCTTTTGAACTCAGAACTTGTAACTTTTTTAGGAGATATCGTTTTCATGGAAATGGACTTCTCAATAAAAGCAATACCAAAAGTAGAAAGAAGATAACAACAACAAAATAAGTGGGGGGAAATCAGTCATTGATGCTTTTGCTATTTCAATACCTAAATAAACACTCTTTCTTCAAATTCTATGTACATGGACGTAAATTGAATGTAATAAGAGCTATGGATAATTAAAGAAGAAAAAAAATTAATAGCTCCATAATGACATGTCATCATAAAAATCCTTGTCATCACGAAAATGCTGAGGTGGAGGCAACATCATCCCCGCAGCCATATCCTCCAGCAATCCAGGAAGCCCAAAAACTGCCTCCTCATCCATGTAGTAAAACACGTTTTCCGACGGGGGCGCCGTCGTCTCCGCCGCCGTCCCATTTTCCTGCCGTGGGTCGTCTACGGAGGACCCATCTGACTCAACCGGCCGGAATGCCTCCGCCGCCTCGGCTGCCGCTTTCTGAATACCCCTGGGGTCAGGGGACGCCGGCAGCGGCAGCCGCCACGCGGAGTCGGCGAAATTGAGACAAGCAGAGCGACCTCTAAGCGCCATCGCCGCCACGTCGTGAGCCCGAGCCGCCATCTCCGCCGTTGGAAATGTCCCAAGCCAAATCCTAGACTTCTTATTGGGCTCCCTTACCTCGCAAACCCACTTACCGGAATTCCTCCTCCTCACTCCCCTGTACACCGGATGCCGAGTCTCCTTAAATTTCTTCCTCCCGGCCCTCTTCTTCGGATTGCTCGCCGCCAACATGACCTCCTCGTCGGAAAACAACGCTCTCCGGCGGCAACTGCTACTCTCAGAGCTCGACAAGTACTCTTCATAGAAACTTGGAAAAGGTTCCATTTTTTGATATCACTGAGCTGATTTCGAGTCCAAATTACAATTGAATTTCGAGGAATTGGAGGTGGGGTTGATGGAGTAAGAGTGAGGGATCATGGTTTTATAGTGTTTGGTGGATTGTGGATTGAATTTTGAAAATTGATAAAACACGGAGTTAACTGATAAGAAGCCAGGACAGGCTGTGCTGGCTGCCCACGGCATCCACAGTTTTGGATTGTTTTGCCCTGTTTTTTTTTTCCCTTTAAAAAATTATTAAATAATAAAAAAAAAGGGAGAAAAGGATTTTTGGCAAAGTTGAAAGGAAACGAGTCAACTTCACTGTCTGACACGTGTCACTTTGACTTGTTCTTGAACTTCACTTCACCCTGGAAGATTCTACTTGCTCATGTTTAATTATTTATTATATATTTGTCTAGAATATTGTATCTTTTAGATATTTTTATGGGTTCCGTTTTGAATTTGAAATCATTTATGAAGTAGATACTCCATTTTTTTTAATTACAAGCATTTAAATAAATAATATAAAATATAAAAGACTGTATCCTCAATCAAACTCAAATGTAAAAATCATGGATATACTATAATTTTTATAAAAAAAAAAAGTTATGAAACTTCTAAAAAAATATGCATCAAATTTGCTCCTTTTATTAAGCATGCTTTAAAGAACAACAAATTTTTTATTTTTTTAACATTTGAACTGTTTTCTTGATACTTTTAACTTAATCAACTTATGAGAATGATACACTTGCCTCTCTCTTTCATACAACTTCCTTCAAATCAATCTAATCACTTTTTAGATTTTTTTCCCTTTTTCTTTTTTATTACTTTTTTGTTGAGGGGACAAGAAATCGCCATGTGGGAGTTTTTTTTATAAGATATTTTATGAATGATAAAACTATACCAAAATTTATGAGTTGAATTTGATCTATAAAAGTTATAATAAATATCTTTGATACAATTCCATCAGAAGTTAAACTTGTTTGGGTGAGAATAATACTGAGTTGAGTGATCACTTTGGAAGTCTTTGGAAGTCTTAATATTGTATCTTTAAAAAAGTTCTTTTAACTTTGAACGAGAAAATGTCTTTTATATCTGAGAAGGTATATTATGAGATAAATTTTTCAAAATAAATTATTGTCTTAAGTTAATAGATTCATAAAATCGCCCATTCTCACCACTTGGTTTTATAAAGTTAGCATTCTTATCACACTTGACTCTCAACGAATTTTGCTTCAGTCTACCTTAGATACTCTCCACAATAAACCAATTAGTGCTAGGCTCCTTCATCTTGCAAACCCTACCCAATAAAGTCAACCCGACATGAAGACACCAAACAAGTAGTAAGCTTTTAGAAAATGTCTAACATGGTACCGAAGCAAGGAGAGGTAAGCTCGAGAGATTGGTTAGGCATGAGGCTCTTTCTAGTTTGGTTCTTTAAGAAAAATCCCACTAACTACTATCAATGATTATTCAATCAGATAGTGTGGAGCCAACCTAATTTAAGTAACATGATATGGTAGGAGTGTATCAAGTAAGATGATCAAACACGTTCATTAATCTAACATGATAGATGTTAGTGTATACATTCGATTAGATGAGATATCCAATATACATCTTGACATGATCTATGTCAAAATATATTGTTCAAACTAGACACCGAACACACAACTTGAAGTGACTAGTGTTCAAAATATTGAAAATAATAAAACACTTGATAAACAATCTAATATGACTTATGTACACTCACATGTGCGTATCGACTATCGTAAATGATTGTATTTCTCCTATAAAAGACATGACTCAAGATAACCCAGGACTCTAATATGAGTTAAAAAATACACATCTTTTAATCTTTTCACATGGCACATCTTTCCAACCATTGCTCACGTATAACCTTCTCCAACATTATTGTCTCTAATCAGGTTAACAGATCAACCCAACTAACTTTTGACCAAAATTCTCCAACAACCCTTTGACACATGTCTCCATTCATCTTCTCAATTTTATGTCTACAAATCTACATCATTATTGGCGAAATCCTCCTACGTGTCTATCGAGGAATATTTTAAAACATAAAATCTAAATTAACGGTACAAATAAAATGGTCCAAGTAATTTTTAAAGATTAATGTGTACGAAAAGGAAATATTAATGGAGAAGAAAAGAAGAAGGTTCTTGGGGGGTTTCCGAATGAGTGACAGCATGCAAGGCGTCGTGGCAGACGCAGACAAAAGAATACCTTTCGGTGACGTGGCAGAAAACTCCAAAACAGGACACGGTTTTTTCCGTGACAGTTAATGGAAAACTGATTTTCCGATACTGATACGGTGACTGACTGTGACTGAGAGTGGGTGACAGAGAAGAGAATTAGGGATTAGTACGACCGGTGGTTTTCCCGCGGAAACGCGTCAACCAACCACGTGCCTGTTATGTAGGTGACACATCGGGTCCACTCCTTAACCACAACCTCCCACTTGTATTCTTTTTCCTTTTTTCTTTTTCTTTAAATCTCATCATTTTATAATAATTTACCTGTTTTTATCTGATTGTGATGTGACGTTTAACTTTTATTTTCAATTATTTCTGTTCCATATACTGAAACGAAACTTGTCCAATTGACCAAGTTTTCCAAACTGAAATCACACCCAGTTTCGTATGAATCATTCATACATATTTATGTCTTTTTCTTCTTCAAAATGATTATTCTTTAAATTTTTAAAATTCATAAATATTACTTATTTTAATTTTATAATTATTTTGTACTCATTACTTCGCTTGACTTTTGCAAATCATCACATTTTCATCTTTTGTTTTCATTACCCTACTGCTTTTTTTCCCACAACATTATCCCTATATATATTTTTCTATTATGAAACCCCATGCTATTGCTAATCTAAAACCTGCATCATTTTAATTAACTACGGTGGGAATTGAAAAAAAAAAAATTACAAAAATCACACCTGAAATATAAACAGTTGTACTTGTAATTGCATTTTCTAACTTTCTAGATTCTGACCTTGACATTTTAATCGATGATATATGTCTTAATTAATTGAACTATATTTAGATGGATTATAATTCTATCTATTATAATTTTAAAAATATATAAATTATTCATAAAAGCTGGGTAGTTATATTTAAATTATCTATAAAAAAAATACAATTAAACTCTAAACCCTAAATCACCGTAAAACCATGGAAGTAGGGTAGTAATATCTCAAACTTACTATTAAACTTGGGGCACATGGAGCTAGAAATTTATTTGGTAGGGACAAATTTGTACCTTCCTAATCTTTTAATTTTAAAAATTTAGAGAAGCAACCTAGAGGAAAACTAAAATATTTCATAATCTATACATATTTCGAAAGAGAAGCAAACTAGCGGGGGCTCCTTCGTTCCATAGAGGACAACGGTATCTCAAGTGAGACTTTGTTTGCATACCTTGCAACCCCAACCATCCTCCCCTCGAACAAAGTGCTACTTGCATTTGCATCTTGTCTCGAATAGTCATGCAACTTATCTACTCCCAGCAGAGAACGAGAGTCCGCTTATATCCAACATGTCTAGATAGAGCACTCGCTATATGGATCACATTGTGGGAACACCTAGGGTCGTTCTACCGCACTCTCAATCTCCTCCCCTCTCGAACAAAAAAGCTACCTGATTCATTCTACCCCTAATTAAACCCCAATCACTAATAAAATAAAATTTGTAACGATATGATTCAATTGAAACGATTGTGTACCACTAACACTCCTATAGTACATGCAAAGGAAGTTTATTTTACTTTTCTTTTTTCTCAGTTTTCCGTTATTTTAGTTTTAATTGTTTCTCCCAATTGGTACACACCTAACCTAATTAAACAACGCAACAAATTGATGCATGGCTTGAAAACAATGTTCCCTCTCATTCTAGTTTCTGGCAATATTTGTGTTTTGATGGGCGATCATATTTAATTTTCATACCCAAGAAATTTCCGATTACAAAGTTTTTTCGTTGGTGTACTAATATTCCATGAAATTAAATTAAAACAGGAAATTTTGTAGAAAGAGAGAGAAGATTGATGATCATATTTCATTTTCTAAGGGGGAAAGTGGTGACCACTGACCACCAGCTGTAACAACCATAAATAATAATAATAATATATATATATATATGTTGTAAATTAAAAAATATATATTAATTTAGCAGCAGCAGCAGAAGCAGCTGCTTCAGCTGCAGAGTGGGCGGAAGCCCATTGGGGTTTTGTACGATGTGTCGTTTTTCTGCAAAATTTTTATAGCCTTCTTAGTGCAGCAATTTATAAATTAAATACACATCAAATTGAAAAATCTGCGCTTTAATTTCTACCTCGTTCTAAATCCATCATTTATTCAACTCTAACATATTTTTTACGATATTCTTTTCTTCACCGTACAAACTTTGGACCTCACAATAATTAATAACATGATCTATATGGCAGTGGTACAGGGACGATCCTGCTACTAAACCTAAGCTCCTACAAACTAGAATTTGATTATACTACATTTTCTCTCTTCTTTATCTATCCATCATTCTTTTACTAAACCAGGTTTTCTTTTTTATTTTATTGAACGAGTGAAAATTGTGTCTTTATAAAAGTAATCCTACAACCATGGTTTTTAATTATAGTTTTTTATAATAAAAGTAAAAGAAAATGGTTTGAAGAGAATCCTCCAACGCTTTTATATTTATTTTAAATGGGAAATAAGAGCCTTAACTTTTCTTATGAAAAAAAAAGGTTAGGAAAATAAATTTGGAGTAACAATTTAGATATTAAGTTTTTATGTTTAACCATTTAAGTCTCTGTAGTGAAATGATTGGTCTTTGTAACTTAAAATTTTTAATGACCAATTCTTTGCTGTGAAAAAATCTATTAAAGTTGCAAATTTCTTGCATCTGAAGAAAAAATAAATTGCTCAAAGACCAATTGCATCTCTAAACTATATGTAGGACTTATATTGTTTTTTTTTCCTGATCGATGTCGCGTGGTTTACGTTAGTGGATCACTATAATCGTGGCTCGTTGTCTGAGCTAAGTAACATTGTGATCCACGCAGGACTTGAACTTGATACTTCAAAGTCGATTGTACCTCTAAGACCTCAAGCGCTTACTACTAGTACACCATCCTCCAGAGAACATACTTAAATTGTTAGTTACTTACCAATTATTAGAGTTGGAAAGAATGAAAACATAGTCCACATTAATTACTAGGGAAGATGTTGATGAACAATTATTCCTATTGTTACGAARTCTTTTAGATGAAACCAAAAGTAAAGCCACGAGAATTATGAAAGTCCATAAATTAGATGTTTCTTTAATAACATTATATATAAAAAGGAAGTTTAATATAGATATAGTATTTATTCTCTTAGTACTAATTAAATTAAATTGATTTTATATAAACCTAAACTGTAGAGTTATAAATTAATTAGATTGTATGAGTTGGTTCTTTTGAAGATGATCCTAGTTGCTTTTAATTATATTGTGTTTGGCCAACTAATTATGATTAGGTCCTATAATAAAACATGAATAAGGTAATCCAGTTTTGTTTATTAAAAGGGGAGTGCAACTTTCCCAAATTGAACAACAACATGCTAATTAAAGCCAACAATAATTGTATCTAACTTTAAAGTTAGAAAAGTAATAATTTATTCGAGGTACTGACCCCATTTATTTATAACAGAAATGATAAATAAAAAATTCAAATTAGGTTTATTTTAAATCATTTAAAAATTTAAAATACAAATATTTTCATCAGCATTGTTTACAGTTTACTTAAAGAAAAAAATTTAAAGTAATGTGGGGTCCATGAAAAGCTTAGGAAAAGGAAAAAAACAAAAACAAAACAAACTATTGAACTGATCCGAAAAAATGTGAACGAGAATGTCTAGGTCAAGCTCTCAACGGAGAAATTTATCTTAGCAAGATAACTCAACAATAACTTGGTTAACATACCATGCATCTATCTTTAGGGGTGTGATGTTTCAATCTTTATATCCTCTATGTTAACCATTATTAACCATTATGGTGGTTGGTTGGTCCAGGAGGAGGACCATATGATAACTTGAGAGAATGAATCCAAATCAGACAGTTGTCCCGTCTAAAATTAGTCAATGTAGCACAAGCTGGTCCAAACATATAGGTAAAAAAAAAAAAAACTCTATCCTTGTTCAACTAAAAAAATTAACCCTGAAAAAAATGAAAAGAGGATGATTCACTGTGAGTTTTTCAATGAAAATCCATCCTATCGAGAAAAATAGAAATGGAAATGCTCCACTCAAAGTTACCCTACGTAAATTAATCAATAAAAATTACCTGAATTATCTTAGGCTCTCTTTAAGAATAATGAATCGAAATAATGTCTCCAAACTCCATATATTTGTTGAGCTAAAAACAAAATTCTGTTAATAGACTAAAACATTTAAAATTTGTTTAAATCTCACAACTCCATATTTGTTCTATTAATAATGAAAGGTACCACGCCCCTCTTGAATTATTTTGCTCACTAGAATTGGAAAGGTCTAATATAATCTATTACCTCGATATATTTAATTTGGAGTAACTGGCTTGGTTAATCGCCAACATGAGCTTAGTTCAGTAATAATTGACACACTTCTCTCTCCTATTGAGATTAAGAGTTCCAATCTTCCATTCCACTTATTATATTAAAAAACTTGGTTTGGTTAAGCTAATCTAGCTAGCTTTCTATTTCCTCTCATGGAAATTTATTTAAGATAGAGGGTACAAAATTATATATATATATATAGAATAATTAATAATTATATGTATATTATATTAATGTTTACTTTAATGAATTTAATATGAGAGTACTTTATATTTGTGTAATAATATATGTCCGCACATGGGTCAGCTGGTGGCGCACTTTATTTGTTAGACAAAGAGTACAGAATACTAATAACTACCAAAAAGTTATACTTAACACACACAATACCTACCAATATAATACTAAGGTATTTTACAAAAATTATTTTACTTTTTAAACACATAAATTAACCATCACTTTCAAGTAAGTTAGATGTTTTTTTCTTTTGATATAAGTGTCTGAACCAGTTTGCACGCACCTTTACTAATCTCACAAAATTAGAGTTGTCAAGGTAACTTGTAGAATATTAAATCTTAAGTAGGTGGTTACCATAATTTGAACTCATTCTAAAATTTGATATATTTTTACTAATTGATAAAATAGAAAGAGAAGAGAAACATATCCAATATTTAATTCCAATCGAGTCGAGAAATATGTCCAATTAAATTAATTAAAATGTTATACCTATTAAGAAAAATGAAAAGAGTATATTGAGTGATATAGAAATTTAAAATATCTAGATAATTAGCATTAAAATTGTACCATATTAAAAATTTGAAAAAAGAGCATGGCTTGTAATTCAAATTTGAAAAATGAATATATAAATATGAGTTGGACAAAAAATAGACCGATGAATGTGGGAATTGAATTAATTGTCTAAAGATAGATAGATATATATATATATAAGGCTCGACT
>NW_019104504.1:1262266-1273453 GCF_001995035.1 Momordica charantia
AAATGAAGTGCTTTGAATTCGCATATGCACCGAGAGTGAAACAAAAATGATACGAAGCTGATTATAAAAGTCATATTTATTTTTCCATATACTTTTTCAATTATACATGTACATTCATGTATACCCTCTGTGTACATGCATCACTTATTCTAATTAATCTCTCTTTAGTTTAATTGAAATAATTAGCTAACAAGAGTATTGTCAACTCACATGCATTTTACATAAATGAATTATCATGGTTTTTTTTATTAATAATATTTTCAATATTTTCTCAATATTAACAAATTAATTCCAAGTGAGAGGACGATATACATCTCCCGAGGGATGATGAGTAGTAATAAAGGGCCCGTGCCTTGTGGTATCACCTACCATAACGTCTTGGTACTACTCATGGTATTGCTCAACCCAGATAACGAGCTTTGGTTATAAGAATGCGTAGTGTGGGCCACACGGATAGATTTTATAATTAAAATTTTTTCTTTCATATAAAGCCAATAAATGAAAATATATATATTGACATTGACAAACTTAACAAAAATATATAAACATTGATAGACAAAATTAAAGGTTAAAGGTTGGTATTCCTCTACTGAAGTAAAGAAAAAAAAAAATCTTGAATGTGGTGTAAAACTATCGTTCAAATTTCCCACTTGTCTAAAATTTTCACAACATTATATTTTTGGTTGGAGTTTGTTGGTAGGTAGTGTTTTCATGACATGTTTGTGTTGTGTATGTTTCCACAGTTGTGACTATGAGAAACCCAATTGAAGCACTTCATACACTTAGGGCAAGAAAAGGGTTTTTTGACCTTGTTGTCACTGATCTCCACATGCCTCAAATTAATGGTCTGCAATTACAAAAGCAAGTAATGCAAGAATTCAAGCTACCTGTTATTAGTAAGTACATATACAATCTCGCGATATTATCCAGACGCGCAATTGCATCCCATTTAATTTACAAGCGAAACATTTTCCATATGATCTAAAACCATTTTCTTTTCTTTCATGTAGTGATGTCAGCTGATGAAAAGCCCAGTGTCATATTGAAGAGTTTAGAGGAAGGAGTTGCATTTTACATGGTGAAACCAATAAGCCTAGATGATGTCAAACATGTATGGCAGTATGCTATTACAGCCAAAGAGGTTACACCCAATGAAGCGAAAACGGTTGCCGGACGAGGATTGTCCATTGAAAAATCGTCTCTAGAAGAGACGAGCTCTATAGTACCTTGTCCGAAAGAGAAGAAAGGTGCAAAATCAAAGAACAAGAAGGCAAAGGAAAATAGGGTTACCAAAAAGTCAATTGCCATAAAAAAGGCAAAAGTGATTTGGACAAATTCTCTTCACAATCGATTTCTACAGGCCATTAGACTAATAGGTCTTGACAGTAAGTGCATTAGCTTTATTTCTTGTCGTTTTGTTCCTGAATGGTACATGAGGAACATACAAAAATAGGTTATATAAAAACTCTTCAGTTCAGAAAAATGATATAGATATATCATAACTATAAAAGAGATACGATTTAAATGAACATGAAGAAGTACAAACTTGTATGTCCTCCTATAGTTGGCAATAATCTAGAAGTGTCATTGAAAATATGATTGTTTCGTTCTATCATTCCACAAAATTAATGTTTTTGGCTATGGTTTAATTTTAGTTATAATTTTTCTATCCTTAATTAATGCTTTCAATTATTTATAATTTTGTTCAGAGGCAGTTCCGAAGAAGATCCTTGAGTTCATGAACGTGCCTGGCTTGACTAGAGAAAATGTTGCCAGCCATTTACAGGTTTTCCCTTTTTGTACATATTTTATCGCTGTACTATGAACTTTAATAGGGACCCTTTCTAAATTAATCACATATATACAAAAATAAATAACTGATTAGTTGATAATTAACACACATTCTTTTAGGAAGGATTGACACACATTATTAATTCGGTGATATAGAGGTATACTTTTAAAACAACACTTGCTTGGCCTCCTTTCCTTTCTATATTGCAAATAACATATAGGCATCGTTAATAGGCTTATAAAATGAAAACAAAAAATATATATAAAGGGGAGAGATTATATATATTATTGATTAATGGGGTGTTTAATTAAAGAAGTAATTAAATTGCAATTGGTTTTTGTTTATGGATGCAGAAGTACAGAATTTTCTTGAAACGAGTCGCTGAAAAGGGAGCTGATCGTTCAATGAAGGAACATAATTCGGACTACAGATTATTAAGATCAAGCTTTGCTTCTGCTCACTTTCAACCCCAATTATACAGACCAAAATTCCAAGAAATTTACCAAATGAATCACTCTCCTATCTTGGAAGCCAATAATCTCCGTTTGCCCTATTTGGGGAATCAACACTATTCAAGTGATCTATCGACGAACAACGAAAAACACAACTTTTTTTTCAACGGGCTTGTCTCGAGCTTGACAAAAATCGACCAAAATTTCGTGTCCTTAGGAAATGAAAAGCCTAAATTTTCTAGCAACGAAACAAGAATGAGTTCAAGTCAAAGTGAGATATTTCGTAACATCCATGATGTCAACCATAATAGTGGAGGGTCAAGGTCATTTTCTGGGAATTTTGAAGGCACAAACCAACTTTTGGAAATGATTTGTAATAACACAAATGTGAAGGAGAATGAGAATGGTTGTGTTTTGGTGGCATCAGAAGAAGAAGTGAATGTTAGTGGTTGGAAATTTGCAGCTAATGAGACCATTTCCTTTGGAGATTTTGGTGTAGATCTCCAAGATTGCTTTGATGTTCTCAGTGAGATCTTCATGGACAAGAACGGTGATCAACCTTCTTTACGGGTACGTTTTGATATTCAATTCAAATAGTTTAGCAAATCTAAACATATTTTAATTGGTTAAGGCACGTATCTTCATCTATTCTTCTGTTTTTTTACTTCATCCGATTAAAGATTAAAAAGTCATGAGTTCAAATCCTTAAATGGTAAAGATAAATGATTAACAACTTTAAATTTGTCTTATTTTAGGAGCAGGAAATGAGAAATATGGATCTCTCCGACATTTGGAATGAGTTTGAAATGGATAATAATACTTCACCAAAGAAAGATCTCCTCTCTACTCGCACTCATGAGGCATAAACGCATATGCTAATTAAAATCTTTTCATTTCTAATTTTAGTATCATCAACATTACTCATTCGTCTACATTTTAAAATATTGATAGACTTTATTAAAAAAATAAAAATTTCTTTGTTTGCTCTATACTATAAGGTCATTTACTAAAATATTTTCTGAGTTTCTATTCATAATTACTAAATTAACTTTTCACTTAATATTTTTTTTCTTTGCAGAACTCGGACGATGAGAATAGATTATAGAAATCTTGTATTGGATGGTTCATCACATCACGCAGAGGAAGAAGCAAGTCACCATTAACTATTAAGAGCCAATAACGAAAGATATTTTATTGGATCGATATTCCTAAAAAACTTCTTTTTTATTATGTTATTGTCTTTTATACTCAGACTAGTATTTAAAACTAATGTGAGATCGATTTAATAACACAATAATTGTAGCTACACAGTAGAATGGTAGAATACAAATGTACTAAGCAGTCCAAAAAAATGTTCTTTGAAGAATATATGAATGGTTATTATTGCTGGAGTTAATTTTGTAACTCATASGTGTATTGGTTTGCTAATTTTAATATTGTCAATTTGAACATAATTCGATATATAGAATATTGGTTATCATTCCACTCCTAAGTTTTTTTTTTATTAAACAAACTCAAAAATAACATTAGAAAAAGAAATCTGCCAGAGGATCAGCTACAAATAAATTCTGGTATTCAGACCAGATGCCGAGTAACCAAGCAGGGAAAAAAAAAACATTGTCCTCCATAAATATGGTTTTATTGTTTGTCAAATAAATAAATTACCATCAAACTTCCATTATTCCATTTTAAAAGTGATCTCTCCCTCTCTCAAAATTAGGCAATAAAATCATAACCCAAAATTAGTTCTTACCATTTGAAAAACCTTCCATTGAAACCCTAATAATTTGAAAAGCAAAAGTAGCCGTTAGAAAAAACCTTCCTTCTACTCAACCAAAACACACGCAAGACTCCATGAAATGTAAATATATATATATAAACACAAAGATTTGCAGAATCCGAATCAAAATCTTGTTGTGGTCTTATTTTCGAGAGTGAGAAATAAAACCAAATATTTTTGTGTCTAGATTTTAGCATGATTTCGGGTCGCTGTGCAGCTTGCAAGTATCTCAGAAGAAGATGTCCTTCRGATTGCATTTTTTCCCCATTCTTTCCTTCCAATAACCCTCAAAGATTTGCCACTGTTCATACAATCTATGGAGCCAGTAATGTTGCTAAATTCCTTCGTGTAAGTTCCATATTTTAATTAATTCACTATCATTTTTATTTTTTCCTTATGCTTTAAACTTRGCTAGTTATTGCTATTCACATAATTAAATTACCAACCACTCTAAGTTTCTCTGTTAGCACAATTCATGTAATTTTCGGGTATTTTATTTACTTTTACCAACTTTTCTTTCAACGTGAAATAATAGAGAATTGACTCTTTTTTGACCTACCCATATCTCCAAAATGATATAATACTAGCTACCCTTTTTGACCTAATATCATATATTATTTTTAGACTCTATCCAAGATGTTTTATTAATAAATATATCTGTTTAACTACATATTTAGAATTTTCTCAACTTTCGAAACCTAAATCAAAGATAAGAAATCTATTACCATGGCAGGGATGGATGATTTTAGATGCGACGAAATTCGGAAAACCGAGGTAGAGATTGATCCAAATCTGTCCATATTATCACTTGAAGAATAATGACTAGATTTTGGTCGGCAGCTTACTGTCGGAAAGAGAGTGGGTTTTAAAAAATTATCACAGAAAGTGTCATCTTTGCGGCAGAAAAAGACATGCAAACAAATATTACATATGACACATGAAAACATAGAGAAATATCTTCAATAATAGGATTCTGACACGTGTCTCCACCTTCCTCTGCCATAACTACCAACCAAAATGGGAAAACAAGCTTTAAAAATGGAAGAGACAGAGAAAGAAACAAGAAAGTCAAAGAAGAGAATTACAAGACAAACAACATTCTTCTTACAATTGGTTCGAACATATCAATTTAACTTTGTGTAATAAGAAAGAAGATTGGTTCAAACCTCCCTTTTCGACTGAAACTCTAAGAATCCAATCTTAGAAAAAATAGCCCTACTTCTTTCTTTTCTTCTTCTTTTTCTTTTTTTTTTTATGACATTTGTCCACTTTTATCCACACTTTCAAAAAACACTCATCTTTTGATCTTTTGGATCATATTTACTACTTTTATTGCGAAGGATTGGTTTGAAATGAGAAATTTTCTCCTTTTCCTAATCTCTAAATTGTCATCCAGTAACTTTAGGTGTTTGGATAGGATTTTTTAAAACCTAACATTAAATCACCAATTAATTCAAAAACTTTAAGTGGGTGGATTATCTTCTTTTTCACTTGTGAGCTAGGAAATTTAATTGCACAATGTCCAACCAGTGTTAATCAATATTATAGGAGTAAACCTTCCTCTTCTAATACCATGTTAAATCATATCAATCAATTTAAAAGTTTAAACTGATGAGTTATGATAATTATAATTTTAATCTTTCATAGATACCTAAACACTTTATTTATATGCTGGCTAATGATACAACTAAAAGCATTTTAGTTGCAGGGGTTTAGTATAGACTTCCATGGGAAAAAGAAAAGATCTGTTTGGGCATCTTTCCTTCGTTTTTGCTTCATAAACATAATGTCACATTGGTTCCATAAGCTGCTTTCTCTAAGGGGGAAGAAAATCATAAATGGATCAGTATGCAAAAGATGATAATGATTTTGGACTTATGAAGTGATATATACTCTCAAATGTTCACATGTAGGCGGTTAGATATAATATATTCGCTCCACACGCCTTTTTCATAATATTTACATATATGACTTTGTCTAATTACATTGAGTTTGAACTTTCATAATTTTTCGTTTTTGAATTGTACTTTTGGATTATGTTGGTATAGAAACCACCCCTCCATTCAAAAGAGAGAAAAAAAAAATAAGCTTCTTCTCAAATGATTCTTTATTTATATTGTCTTCTTTAATATGATATTGTCTACTTTTGACATAAGTCTCGTAACTTTGTTTTTAGTTTCACAAAAAGGTTTCATAGTCTTGCCTATATAACATCAATTACTCAGCTAAATTCGAGGACTTAAGAAAGGGAGACAAATTAGAACACATGGGGTTTGTTTTTTTAATTACATATTGAATGTGTACTAAAAAAAATACATATTGAGAATATAAATGTGGATTTGAATTTTTTTTTTTAATTTCAAATGTGGATTTTAAGTCAGAGACTTGTGTTGAGGAAAGGAATCTTTCCTAACTACTATCCCAATATATTTCATCAAATATTAAACAAAATTCAGCAGTCCTTTTTACACTTTTTCAAAAGATTTTCTTTTGATAATGGGGTGCGGCTCCAACATATTGAAAATCTATTTCAAAATTTAATTGAGAGCATATTCCCAATTTGGTTCATACCAACCTAATCCCTGCCCAACACTCATTTTCTCATTTTTCCCGTCACTGTTAACATAAATAACCTAATTAACAACTAAATTTGATTTATTAATTTGAAACATGCTGACATCAAGTTCAATTTTTAGCATAGCGAAATCAAAATCAGAGGTAAAAGTTCTAGTCGTGCGTTTCTTTCCTTTCCTTTCTTTATTTTCTTTAGGTGCTTTTTGTGTATTATGTGGGTGGCAATTCATTCAACACATTAAAACAGAAAATGTCTTGAATTAAACCATGTTTGCTTTCTTTTCAAGTCTTTAAGTTAAAAGAAAGTTTCATAATTTTATGTTTCAATTTTTCTAGTTAATTGGTAAAGTTCCATTGATTAATTTGTAGTTGGTTCTCCATAGCTTAAATTTCTCTCCTCATTATTTATGTCTATATCAAATAAAAAAAGTTTAAGGATTCAAAATGTGTATCGATAAGATTTGACTAATGTAATAGAATTGGATGATATGTCCACGCGACATGATTATCTTTGGCGTGTTATATCAACGCATAACCTACCATTACACCCTATCGTATCAATTTAACCGTAAGATTAAACAACGGAGCTTTTGACAAAATATTACGAGAGATTAGAGTTGTATATTTGAATAGTAATATTGAGCTATCTTCAACGATTTCTTTTTCTTTTTTTTTTTTTGAGGTATTGCGAATCAAAAGACTTAATTTGCCAACATCATAAGACCAAGTCCAAAGCAGTTGTAAAATGCTACAGAAATGCAATATTTGTGGCTAGTGTTCATCTGTCGGTTGAGTTCATTACGTTTTAAACCAACCTTGTTTTGTTTCAAATTATTCAAAAAGCTCTTCTAATTACTGCGAATTTAATCCCACAAGTAATCATGTGATCTAAGAAGCTTAATTTAACTTAATTAGTCTTCAAATTATTGCCTAGGCGAACTTTTTGATTGGCCAAATTTCGACAACAATTATTTTTCGCTTTGAATTCAGTTGCCAAAATCTATGTTCATTTTCCTCCAAAGATATTATATTAATAATAAATCAACTAACTTTAAGATATCAATTTATTCAGAGATGTTTCCGTTTCGTAGTAGTCGTGGACAAGGATTTAGAAATTTTCGTTTTATTATTTTTTTTTTTCTTTTGATTACCTATGGATCTCACAAACATTGTTTGAGATCTCAAGCCATCCGACCTATCTCTTAGAACTTTTATTTTTAATTTTGAAGATAGGAAAAGAGAAATATATTCTCTCCAGATCCCATCTAATTCTCATTCTCAATCCCTTGATCTCATTATTTTATAATATTTACTACTTTCTTTCATATTATATGTATTAGGCTTCATATTTTATAAACATATTCTCATGCATCAAAATTTTCCCAAAATAAAAATTATACATAATAATTTACATATTAATTAATTGTAGACGTCTAAACTAATAAAAATTGGATTTAAATAAATAATACTTTTTAACAAGAAATATTTAGGACAATGCTACGATATTTGATATCTTGACATTTTATTTGAACTTCTACAATAATGGAGAACCCAATTTTCAATCTCCATCAAATTTTAATTTCCCAGCTCCATTGACACTTCTACACATTCATGTGACACGAAGATTTTTCCTTCCCAAATATCATTCTCGTCTTTTTATTTTTCTAACTTTTTTTTGTACTTCAAAAAGGGCTTTGGACTTGTTGCTCGTCAAATTGGGTATTTTCCTTTTCCCTCACACCTTCACAAGCACGCCCAAAGAGGTTCCACCGAAAGGCCACCCAAGAGAAAAAAAAACGAAAAAGATTAAAATGGGGTAGCTATAAAACACAACATACAGAAAAAAGTTGGTTCGTTTCATTTACTTCTCATCAGTTCAAACGAATATCCCTTCTCAAAATCTTCAAAATGGGAACGCAAAAATCAAATAAGATTAAAAATAAAAGTTCTCTCTTTTCTCTTTTTCCCTCTAAAAGCTGAAAGAGTCAAATAAAGTGTATATATTATGAATAATGGAATGTTTTAATTAAGCAATAAGGTGATGGCATATATATATTTGTTGTTATATGTGGATGGAGATGATGGGTTAATTAGACTTTTTGTGGACACGTTTTTATGACCAAAGCACAGAGTTGTGAGTGTGTAAATTGTTGTTTCAAAGTGGGAGAGAAATTGAATACAATGAAAGAAGTGTCACTTCGTGAGATCATGGCTTCGTCTTATGTCCTTATAAACGACCAATCCACCATCATTTACCACTTGGCATTTCCCAATCCACTCTGTTGACTCTTTACGACCAAATTAAAATCTTGGTGTAAAATGAACGACTTCTGAGTTCTGCCCTTTGACCTTTTCCTCCAACCCCATAATATTAACCCCTATCCATATTATATATATATATATATCTCATAGCTTTCTTTCCCCCCTTTTTCCTCCCAGTCAAATAATTGGACCTCCCTCTCAACTATGCTAACTCTATTTTGTATTCTACTACCTATAACCCCTCATGCAGAGAACTAGACATTAATCAGCATGATGTAATAATATTAAACTAAAAAGAAAAGGAGAAACCTAACCCTTTTAGGTTGTTAATCCAATCATTTTGGAAAATACTTTGTTCCTCATCGGTGAGAATCAAATCTTGTTCATTGAAAAAGTGACAACTTATTGTTGTTTCCTCTTCACAAATCACATTATCAATATTCATAGAATATCATCTCAAAATCAATTGTCAATAAGAAGAGTAATTCAAGTCTATTATAAACATTTGTTAAGTCCTTATCTTACCAATGTGGGATCCTTAACACACATAAACCTGTCTTCTAACCGTACTCCCCCCACTCGTGGGTTTGGATAATTGCACAAGACTCAACAAGTGAAAATCATTATAAATGGGGAGGAAACAACAATACAGGAGTTCGAACATTCCTACAGAGGACGTTTAATATTGTCTCACCTACATGAACATAACACAACAACTACAACACATATCATTGGAAAATACACGAGAAAAGGGTATAGACTGCAGACAAAACAGGAAAGGCCGGTGAAAAGTTTTGACCCTTTCTATAATTCGATGTGAAGAAAAAGAAAAGAAAATCTTATACATATTTAAACTGCCAAAAACTGTCATTGAAAAAATGGATTATCATTAGCGACGAGGGTGGAAGGGGAGTAGTGGACAAGAGCAACTCTTTTTTGACTGATCCATAAGACAAACAAGTATTATAGTGAAACACAACACAACAGTACTACTGTACGAAGAAAATCCAGCTGTCGAGGTGAAGGAAGAATACAATACAACAACGTTGGAACTAAATGTTTGTATTTTGCTGTCATATAAACTGAATATACTACAAATTAAATTAGGCTCCCGTCCAACAAAGAGAGAGTATAATATAGTAGGTGAATCCAAAGCAAAGACACATAGTCGATGGGCCCTTCTGGGCTTTCTCAGCTCCCTCTAATTCTATCCATCTTCTAATATAATATTCACACCACACATTGCCCAACTATATTCTCCCAACAATCCCGTCCAATAGATTGGTCAGATAGRTGGTTATTATGGGATTTCAATCCATTCTCTCTCCATTCATCTTACTCTTTTTGGACCAATGAACTACTTACGATAGTTTTGTAGATTTTTAGGATTAACTCTATTTGTTTATGCTTTGCACCAATCAAACACCTCCAACTTGTCTATGTCATATAATCCTGGTCCCCAAACCACATGGGTGTTAAGTTAGTTAAATTAAAGATAATATTTAGGTAGTTCAACACTCATCTTCCTAATAATCACCATTAAAAATTTGATGAGTTTTCTTTTTCTTAAACTAAAACAATATCTCACTTCCTGCCTTCCTCTCTCTTATGAAAATTTAATAGTGGTCGACAAGAAATAGATACTAACCAGGTGATGAATACCTTAGTATTTTTGTTAAGCTGATGATGATTAAAGACTTGCTAAAGCATAAAATTGAAAAATTCAAAGATTTATTAGTATTTTTGTTAAGCTAATGATGATTAAAGTCTTGCTAAAGCATAAAATTGAAAAATTCAAAGATTTATTAGAAAATTTTCAAAATACAAAGAGGAGGGCAGAAACTAACAAATTTAGAAGGGTAGTTGTTAGAATTAGTTTTAAAGAGAATAAATAAACTAAAGTAGAAGGTAACTCTACAAGTGGAGTCACCCATAAAGTTGTAGTTTTTGGTTTAACCAAAATAGCTCACAATATCTTTTTATATTCACTATGAGAGAGAGAGAGAGAGAGAGAGAGTTTCCGCGTTGGGGTTTGTATGCAATAGCTATATAAGGCACGGATGTGGTTGCCAAAATGCCCCCAACTCCAAACTCCAAACTCCAATTCTCTCTCTTCTCTCTCTATCTTAAGTGCTAATTCTGTGTGTGTGTGTTTAAAGTTGGTAACACAAGTTTTTGTGAGTAAGAGATAGAAATCATGTGTCGTGTAAGTTGTTCGAACTCCAAGTGCAGCAAATTATGCGACGACCCTGAAGTTGCATACGAGAACAACTCAATTAACGAGGCAGATCATCAGAAGCAGAAGCAGAAGCAGATGGGAAGCAAAA
>NW_019104504.1:1290764-1329925 GCF_001995035.1 Momordica charantia
GGAGGAAGTGTGTGGTCTTAATTCCAATACGTTATTCTATACTCTCCTTTATTTCTCTCTCTTGAAACCAAAGGAAAGTACCCCTCTCAAAATCTAGGGAATCAGTGAATGTTTTCGTGACGTCGGAGAGGTACAACCCATGTCTTATCCGAATGAGAGAAATCTTGAGACAATGAAAGATTGGTTAAGGAAAGACTTAAAARAATTGATAGTACTACATGTACTAACAAGTTCTACATTTCTTTTCAGTAACTCAATCGTAAAAATTCCAAAAATTAAGCGTGTTTAACTTGGAACAATCTTTCGCGGGTAATTGTAGCCAAAAATAATGTTTTTGAAAGTAAAAAACGATGTTTTTAAGTACAAAAACTAAATGAAGGAAAAAACCTACATTAGCTAAAATGGCATTTCAACTCTAACTTTTTATTAGAACATTCATCATTAATATAAAATATTATTAATTTTATTATTATAATTTTAAAAATAATTAATTATATTTTAATAATATTATTGATATTAATTAATAATGACAAATTAAAATTAAATAATTGATCAATTAAATATAAGTTTCAAATATTTTATAATAATATCACAGCAATTAAAAAACATGTATAATTTTTTTATTATAAGTATAAATAAATAAAATAGTAAATTTGTAAAAAAAAATAATAAAAAAAGGTTAATAAATGAGAGATAATTATAAAAAAATGTAAAGTAACTACCTAAAAGGTGTGAAGTTTATGGRAAAAAAAAAGAAGAAGAAGAAAGAAAGATGAATGGCAATGAAATTGACAGGGTAGTTTTTTTTCCGCCAAAAAAAATGATTTTTTTCTTTTCTTTGTTACTATTCAAATTTACAACTTTCTCAATGGRAGACAAGCGTAACTTGGTCCACAAAATTGATTTTATACCTATASTTTAGTAAACACTAACAAATTAATAAAAATATTTATTTTTATTCTTTGAAATGTACTTAAAAAAAACGAGGTCTCGATGGTGGGCTTGATTTTCAATCTAATTATCAAATCCCTAATTAGTTAATTTTTTTTTTCTCTTTGTCCTATCGTTTGGTTTGGTTAAGAATAATAATTCTTAAAGACAATCAAACTACTCTTCATGTTTCTACAATATTGTTGAGTCTAGACATATTAAACTCTCGTAATTTTGTTTTCTTTTTTAACTTAATAAAAAAAGATTTTTTTTTAATCAAGCTAAACAAAAAATTTAAAAGAACACGAATGTATTTGATCCATTTAATGCACAAAAATTGCTAGGTATTTAACCATTTAACATGTGATTTATTGATATAAGTTACGATATTGTAACGATGGTTAGGGTATGTTTTCTTAAAACCGTCTTCTACATTTTTTTTTAATTTTAAACAATTTAAATAATCTTTSAAATGGGATGGAAAGAGGTCATTCTATGTAACTTATGGATTAAGATGAATTATTTATTAAATTTAGACACCAAACGTGTTCTTTTTTTTTCTCTAGATTTTTATTGTCTTCTCAATTGGGTATATGGTATTTTTCCAGTCATTTTTGGAAATTCAAAAGTTAGTTTAAACTTCTCAAACGTCTCTTTCATTATATATACTTATTTTTTTATGCCTTTTTTTCTTCTAATTTTCTTTATGCTCGGGATAGGAAGTTAGAAATGTTTGATTTTTCATAATATTTAATGGCCTGTGAGGTCTTGTCATTCAAAAAATTAGGATGAAAATTTATCAACTCTATATATAAACCACCACCMAAATAAATTTTTTAGTCTRAGACCTTAGTTCAATTGGTTAARCCACATACTCTCGATTAAAAAGTCGTGAGTCCAAATCTTTACTTTCATGTGCGGTACTAAAAAAATTTAAAATAGTTTTTTATTAAAAATTCAGTAAATAATAATAAATGTTTTTTCTTTTTCAAAGGAATAAAATGGGAAAATTTATAGATCAAATAGGAATCTATTTAAACTGGTCACTGTTTTTCAACTACTCCCACTGGAAACTGATTTCTTTCTAATTAATATTTCCATATAACATTACTTTGCCAAGAAATTTAAAGAAAATCTAACAACAATATTCTTATATGAAATTAACACCCATAACTATTTCTCTCCTTTCCACGATAAGTTTTGCATAAGGTGATTGGTTTTGGTACAAAAAAACTTTCCATATAATTATATTACTAATTTTATTCTTTCTTTTCTTTTCTGAAAACGGTACCAATTTGATCTGATTTATGAATATCATTTTGTCATTTTGGAATGTTTTGGAAGCCTTGGAACTCCAAAAGCAAGACCCAAACTTTCCCTTTTTTTTTTCCTCCAGTATTTTTTTCTCCARATTAGGGCAATTTTGAAATTTCCCAAACTTCCTTAAGTTGATTTTTTATGAAAATTTTAGAGTAAATAAAAACCACACAAACTCATTCAGATTGAAAAAATCTCACGTTTTCAGATTTTGTTATTACTTTTTCTTTGAGTACATCAACCCTGAGTGGAGTGGAGTGAGAATTCAAACTCTACGTCTTAATCCGTTATATTTAGRTTAATTTTATTATTAATTTTTGTATACTTAAAATATTGACAGAAAAACTTTTTCTATTTTTTTTTTAATTTGAACCATTACATTTGAGTTTAATCTGTTGAAAATATGATGGGAGGTAACTTTTACATATTCTAAGTAAGATAATATAGATAATATGTAGGTTTTTTAATTAATAAAGTAAAAATAATGGATGCATTATTATTATTATGATTTGAGAGTATACATTTTTTTTAGAATTAAAGTGGAAATATTTTCATATTTCSCTTTAGGCCTAATATTTAAACGTGAACTAAGATCTAAATTATCCAAATTTATAAGAATAACTCAGGCCAGTTTAGTAACAGAAATATTTTTAGTTTCTATTTTTTAAAAATTAAACTTGATCACAGGAATTTACTCATCTAAAATTCTTTATTATTTTATGAAATGCTTTTGAAATGTCAAGCAAAAATTTTAAAATCTAAAATCATAAAAATGAAAAATGCGATAATTACATTTGGCAGTGGGGCCCGGTAGACAGAAGGGCGCCACATCTACGTGGCTTGGTCTGACGAATTGGCAACCACCACCGACACTCCGGAGCGTGCAAAACACGTGTCGACTATCCATTGGGCAGAAAAGTCATTTTGCCTGTGGGAGGTCAAATCAAGAGTTTATCCCATGCGGACGTGGTTTCGATGGTGACGTTGCAACCTACTATATTCGTTGACTCTTAATTATTCATCCAATTATAATATTTTAGTTGTTTTATTATGACTTGACCTCTTATTAAACTATATACTTTACACCTTTTTTTTTTATATTCTAATACTTTTATAACAATATTTCAATTAATTTGTATGCTGTCGGTGCACTTGGAAATAGCATTTTCTACCCATTTGGTAAATTTCTTTAAAAATGACCATAAATAATATCACTTTTTATTTCCTATATATCTAAGCTATTAAGTAATCATTTGTTCTTAATTTCAAAACGTTTTTAATATCTCTAATCTAGCTTAATTAGTTTCAAAACGTATGGTTAAAAAGAGGTTATATGTTGAAGGCATCGACCCTGTTTTAGAATCTGTGAAAGTAATCGAACTTAATTTGTCTAATCCTTCGTTACTTGTCATAGTGTAGAATAAGGCAATTTTGGAGGAAATTATTTTCCTTCAAATTCTAAAGAAATGTGTCATAATTGACAAGATCACTTCATTAGTTAAAGAGTCTTCCCGACGTCATTTAATGAGGTTGGGGATGTTGTGACTTTTGGAGGAGGTGTTTAGTGGGCTAAATTTTGTTCATGTTCCTAGTTCTTTGAATAGGCAAGTCGACTCTATATTTTTTATGTAATGTTTTTTAAAATAGTCAAAGATATGAATCTTTTTTTTTCTAAGTGGGAGGGTTTGCATCTTACCCACATTTTTTTAATGTTAAACTCTGAAATCTACCAAAAAAAAAAACTGTTTAATTGTTTAGGTTGAAAAATCAGTAAATCGATGGAATTATGATGATAATTTGATTTTTGTTCAGAATTCAAATGGAGTTTTATTTTATCAATTATGATATATGATTTTATTTCGTACTTTATTAATTTTCACAATGTCGAGTCACCAAATACCAATTATTGATTTAAAAAAAACCCCCAATTATTGAATAAGTTTGATTCGTTTGGAAAATATCAGATCAAAAAACAAAATCAAATCATATCTTTTTCCTTTTTCTGAGTGGATGGGTTAATTTTAATTTTAAATTTTCCATTTTACCCTTTTTCGACTCCCACTTATTCTAAATGATTGATGAATAACCAAAGCATGTAATTATAAGATTAAATATCTAAAGCTAAAACATGCAACCAATTAGGGGGGGAATTCTTCCAAAGTACAAAAAAGAAATATTTGTATAAAAGAACTTTAATTAAGTAATAACCCAATTACAAGTCATAATTATTTGTACTAACACTGTCAATTTTAAATTTTTATACTATTTTTAGAGGGGGAGAGGATTTAAAGATTGAAATTTTATTTCCCTTTCTTTATGTGGGGGATGGAAAGATAATGATGTTGATATAATGCAAAACTAGAAAATAAATTATTTTATTGAAATGGAAATGGAAATGGAAATCTCTCTCTCTCTCTCTCTCTCTCTCTAGAGGAGTGGTTGGGTTTGAAAGGTTTATTTTATTTTTGGAAGTAAGAAGAACAATGATGGAAATGTGTAGTCTAGTGGATTAATTTGAACCGTTGGATTTGCTTACTTTTCATCGGTCAAATCTGAGGAATCATAGATCAAAGAAACATATATAAATATTTTTTTTCTATATATAAAGTCCTATATACATAGGAAATAAGTAAGATTGATATCTTATTTATTTCAATCCGTCCTTGTTGTTTAGTCTTAAATTATTTGTTTTCCTCAAACTCACATGTCAATTTGGTATTAATTTTGATAAAAATCAGGTTCAATTATACAAATCTATATAGCTCACCTATAATTTTTAATACCTTCCTCTTCCAATCATATAATCTTATTCTATTTCTCTTTCATTTTTTTCTCTTCAAAACCATCCTGTATTTTTTTCAGTACAACAATATGTAGGGTAGAATTTTGAATACGAATTTTTGTTCATGTTTTAATCCTTTAAATTATATTCAGGTTGGAAAAATAACACCATCCTTTATATTTAAAACTACGGAGTATATATATATATATATATATATTTTAACCGAGGATAGTTCAAAAACGGCTATAAAAACCTTCTCTGATAAGGCTTCAATAGGAAAATATTGTCAATAATATGGGACAATAGAGCGCAATGCATAAAAACAACTACCCATTATAATTTGATCTTACATTCCTGCGAATGTTCAACTTAAATAATAATAAGGTTAAAAAATAATTTTGATTCCTATGCTTTAATAATATTAGTTTATAATTATTTAGTCCATATACTTTTTGATTGGAAATAATTTCATCTTTGAGCTTTAATATTAGTTCCTATAAATTAAAAATTGTAACAATTTAATCTTTACCAGTAAAAAATCTATCAAAATTAAGTGTCGGTTCTTATTACATATAACAATTTAATATTTGTAATTTATAAATAGGTTTGGCCTCTTGTTAGTTTATGATCCATCATATAAAAAAATCTTATTAAATTTCAACTATATTTTTCACAATAGAAACTAAAGTATTACAAATTTTAAACCATATAATCCAATTTATTATATATTAAAGTTTTTGAATTAAATTGTCACCGAAAGTACATGAAACCAGATCATTGCAAATTAAAATTTATAAAATCGTTAATTGTATCGGGATGGTCGGTACTTTTAACATAAAAATATTACAACTTTTTTGTTTTTGTTCGATCCTTATCTTCATAAGTGATACGAGCATGATCAAGACACTTCTTTCTCCTCTTTTTGTTAGGAGTTTCGTTATCCCATCACCACATTTTGTTGTATTCAACCAGAGAAAAGATATATAAATATAAGAGAGAGAGAATAGCCAAAATCTGATTTGGAGTAAAAAAATCTCACACCCATTAATTACATTACATTTTCTCAAGAAAATTGATATCCTATCGTTGTCGCATGGGATCAAATTGGCACATCACAAACACAAAAACCTTATCAAACGAAGACATAAGGGTAAGGTGAAAATGGGCTTATCTTCTTGTGGGAATTAGACCCATTTCAGCTGCGGAGAAGAAGAAACAGAGCTTTGAAACCAACAACAATGGCGGCCCTGGGTTGCCAATTTCCCTTTACAGTGTATAGAAACTCAGAGAGAAAGAGACCCAACTCTTCAATTCTCTGCTCGGTTCAACCATCTCAGAGTCAGAGCAATATCAAGGTGACCCAACAGCACTCTCTAATAAATCTCATTGTTCTGTTCAACACCAAATATTCAATTTTTTCTTTTGGATTAAAACAGGTAATTATAAATGGAGCAGCAAAGGAAATTGGAAGAGCTGCAGTTATTGCAGTGACAAAGGCAAGAGGAATGGAGGTTGCTGGTGCTGTTGATTCACACTCTGTAGGAGAAGACATTGGAAAGGTCTCTCTCTCTCTCTCTCTCTCTCTCTCTCTCTCTCTCTCTCTCTCTCTCTCTCTCCTCTGTGTGGTTTTGTTGTTTAAACTTCTAAGTTTTACTGATCCGTATGAGTAAAATTAGGTGTGTGACATGGAAGAACCTCTGGAAATACCCATATTAAATGATCTCACCATGGTTTTAGGCTCAATATCTCAGGTACTAAAACTTAATGGCATGTCTGGTTTAAGTCTCAAAAGTTTTACTATTTCATTGCTAATTTGCAGTCAAAGGCAACAGGAGTTGTTGTTGATTTTACCGAACCTTCTAAAGTATATGAGAATGTGAAGCAGGTAGCTAGAATCTTCATATTTCTTCCTCAATGGGCAAACATCAAACTTTTTCTTCTTCTAGAAATGTTCAAATCCCAAAAGTTCATCCTTCTGATTTGCTTTGTTTTCAAATTAGGCAGCTGCATTTGGCATGAGAAGTGTGGTTTATGTGCCCAGATTAGAAGTGGACACAGTGGCTGCATTATCCAACTTCTGTGAGAAAGCTAGCATGGTGAGCACAGGGTGAGATTTTAATTCAACCCTCTCTCTCTCTTCTCTCTCTCTCTCCCTGTATGAATGCTTTTATGGTTCTTGTTACAGGGTTGTCTTGTCGCCCCAACTCTGTCCATTGGTTCTATTCTTCTCCAGCAAGCTGCAATTTCAGCTTCATTCCATTACAGCAATGTAGAGATTGTGGAATCCAGAGAGAATGCACAGGTTATCCAATTACATCATCAACTATTTACTCTTTCAGTTTCAGGGGGAAAGAAAAATAAGCATTACCTTTCCATTTCATCGTCTTTAAACAAGGCTTCGTGACCTTTGTCATTAAATACGACAAATCAACATGCCTTCTTCTCACTCACCTACATTGGGTTAGTTAAACATCTGAATCAAGTAAACAACTTTTAGCCTTCCCACTTTCATTTGTGTATTAAAAATACCATTGGAAGGTTAGAGAGAGAGAGAGAGAGAGAGAGAGAGAGAGAGAGAGAGAGCAGTAAATGTGGCAGATGGACATTAAATACTGACTTTTTGGGTGGCAGGATCTGCCATCTTCAGATGCAGCCCAAATAGCCAACAACCTCTCAAACTTGGGCCAGATCTACAACAGAGAAGATATTTCAACAGAAGTTGTGGTAAGCTGACTCCATATGAGTAGTCTCTGCCTCATTTAATTTGATGGATCAGTACTCATTAAGAATAGAGAGACAGAAGGTAAAAGTAAAATATGAGACCACTGAATTCTCTTAACTTTCACATCATATAACTATCTTTTAATTTCAAAGAATATGAGAGAAAAAACTTATGCATATGACATGAATTAAAGAAATTTGACCAACAAGAACCCAACTACATGTACAAGATTGGCGTAGAACTTCTAGAAATATGATGAGAATTCATCATACTGATGGCTAAGACATCAAACTTAGAAACCCATGTAAAGGACTAGCTTGCTTATTTTGCCTTTCTCCTTGCAAGGCAAGGGGTCAAGTTGTTGGAGAAGATGGAGTTCGAGTTCACAGCCTAGTCCTTCCAGGACTTCCTTCCAGCACCAATGTCTACTTCTCTCGCCCGGGAGAGGTGAGTACAAGATTGTGTTTCTATCCTCATCTAACTAAAATTAAGAAATTCCGTGAGCTCAAGCTGTAGCATATGGTGAATTTTATCTTTTCAATTCATTCTGAAACGAGACTGGTTGGTTTTTTCCTTCTCCAACACTTACCCTGGCTTGCATCACAGGTTTACACTCTCAAACATGATATCATAAATGTGCAATGCCTCATGCCTGGCTTGTTATTGGCAATTAGAAAGGTGGTGCGCCTTAAGGTACCTCAACACACGACAATATATACATCTTCAATTTTCTTGAATAATCTTATTCATCCAGTATTGAAAATGTCAGACTGTTTCCTTTCTTTGCTTCTGTGTCAGAGTTTGGTGTACGGCTTGGAGAAATTTTTGTGAAGCTTCAACCCATTAGCCCAATCTCTGCTATTCATTCGACAGAGCGACCATCTCAGCCTGTTTACAAAAAGGAAAGTTAGGAGCTCAAGCCAGAGAGAGATTTGAAAGAAAATTTTTGTTTTTCATTTTCCTTTGTGTACATGGAAAACTTAAAATTATTTAGTTCTTCAAGAGGGGTTATAGTCCAATGTTTTTTATTTCCTTATCATTCTCTGCCCAATTACCCATCTCCAGAAAACTTCAAAATTTGCTGCCGCTAACAACACACCCGCTCTGAGATTATGACAACCTCAGTGTCTATATTTCAACCCAACAATGACTTAAATATCCTAATTGGCATTAGCTAAACCAAGTTGGAATGTCAATCTAATTTTCAGTTTAATGGGAAAGAAAGAACCATTAAGAAATGGTTACTAGGAGCCAGCTAAAATGGCCTCACTTTATATACTTTTTCAAGGTACATTTTTTTTCACGTGAAAACACAGATTCTAATGGATTCGTACATATTTCGTCCTATAGTTTACATTTGAGGAAAAAGAGTTGCGGTCAACAGATCAGGCCAGAAAAATCAGTGGATCTCAAAAAACTTTGATACTGCTACTTGTTCAAACTCTCATGCCAAGAATCTGCTGGGCATCTGTTCCATACAAATTCACAACAACCATTCATTTGATTGTCCAAGTGAAAACTTCACATCTATAAGATGGGTGGAGGATATTACAAATTTTGATTCCACATTCCATGATATCTCTACAAAAAGGCAGGTTCCTAGAACAATATATTTTGGAGAAGATTACAAAGCACTTGCCATGGCCTAATGATAATGAGGAAAAAAGAAAAAGCACTGATATATAGATTTTTCCTTCTCAAGTTTCTGGGTAAACTCAAAATTAATCTGTCTTATATCTGCAAAAAGAAGTACCGGACCATGCTCATGACCTCAGATAATTGCACATGCCAAAAGCTAAAAGATATAGAAGAGAGTCATTACTTAGTTCCCCATGAATTTCAGAGTATGTCCCTATCTATGAACTTGTTTGCAAGAGCTCTTATCCAGGCTCTGTCTTTGTCGCTAAAGGCATAACTTAAACTTGAAGCCAGCAATATGAATCCACCAATCTTTTCCATCTTGTTGCCACTTTGTTTCACTGGCTGTACTAAAACTGAGCGAGTGCCATTGGGCAGCATTTTCCAGAGTTCAGAATCTGAAAAAAGTTGTGAAAACCTTGAAAGGTTTCATAGAAAATCATGGTATTCGTTAAATTTACTATCAGTGCATGTATAAATCAGAGAACAACCAGGAGTAACACCTCATCACCACAAGGAAAAGAAACCAATATGACTTTGAAGATTACTTGAAATTTTGATATCGGTTGATAATCAATACCTGAATCTTTTAAAGGGTAGATATCCCTTGGATACCCCCATCTAATATCCCATCTCACTCATGGCTTCTCTCCTTTCCAAGCAACATGCACGAGTTACATGAGTGAGCCAACCCAACTAACTAATAAATACTGTGCTCTCTGCCCCTCTCCCTTTAACTCGTTTTCTCTGGTAAACATGTATTACCGGTGGCCTATCATTACAACTTCAAATAGAATATAGAAATTCAAAATTAGCATTATCTGTCTTCAACCTAATTTATCAATTTATTCCTCTGTCAGCATCAGGGACTCTTTAAGAAGAAAACAAGATTTTCTCCATCAATTATGGTGGTTTCTAACACATTCTTTAATGTGCAACTAGAAGGCAAAAGGACCTTGATGAAAACACTATCAACGGCTAAGCTCATCATATACCTGAAATCTGAGGGAAATAGAGGTCATCATTTAATGCAGACAGACCAATGCTCTGAAGCTGCTCCTCAAACCAGGCAACTAAATCTGCTCCGCATATATCATTTGGACTATTCCAGTATCCTCGAACACATAATTCCCCTCGAATTTGTATTAACTGATTCCAAAGATAAGAAATGATTCAAATATTAAAACTTGGATTAAAACTTGGTCAGCATCAAGTTAAGCTAAATAGTTTAATCTTTTGAATATAGACTATAGTGCATTCTCTTTCTATATGTTTGTGAAGTAAAATGTACGCGACACAAAATTGAGAGATACCACTGATATACTATTTGTATTGCGCAGCAAGATGTATGTTGCCCAAGCCAAGTCTTCCTTTACATTATCTGATACATTTTGAGACAGGACAAATATTTGCTCAGTGCCTTCAGGCAGGCTAGCTTCGCCTGATGGAACTGCACCCTGCAATCAGAGAGTTCTTTTTCTTGTTTCAATTATCTAAGCAGTAACCATTGCCCATGCAAGTGTAGAGCCAATTAGATTGGATATCTATTGACTACTATTTAAATGAATTGACAGTTTGACATGTAGAGCAATCAATCGAAAAGCAAAAACAGGACTCTAGTTACTGTGGGGGAGAAATAGTCTCAATGCTTCAATTAGACATGAACATGGTGCCTTGATTAAGTTACCCTAAGACTCAAGTCAGCAACTTGTGGAATGCTATGATGCTAGAATTGAGAAGAAGCATGTCACAATGGCCTCGTCAATGATGTGAGAAGATATTATTTAATAAAAAAGGTCATGTGGGCAACCTTAATCAAAATAATTTAAGAAGGTGGTGAGACTCTTTTTTGTTGTATGGTCCTATATTTGAGCAAATAAGTCATTATCAGATATGAAAAAGGCTAGATGTTGAGATATGAGGTGACATTTGAGCTGAACAGATGTAACAAGAACAGGATGTTAGAGAATAATTTAGCAATGATAGAGCTTCTGTCTACAGGGATATTCCAAGATGGGCTCTACAAGTAGAAGCATAAGAAGACTAAAATTATTGAGGTTGATGAATGACAAACCTATTCGAAGTCAAGAGAGGATGGATCGTATTTGAGAAGAATTGGGCTGAACAAGGCATCCAGAATCTTTGAACTTACATAGGATTGTTGATGGCCATCCATCCAACCCAAACGTCTAGAAAGACATCACTCCTTCCTTTTTAGATTTCTAGGTCCCTAGGTTTGGAGTTCATTCACAAATACTGTCACATACTGACACAAGTTCTTCTCAATCTAATCTCCAGTACTTAAAGTCCTACACGAGAACAAAATCATGAAATTTTGATTACTAAGTATTCCCACATCACGGCCTCAGTGCTAGATTTTCCGATCATCATTAAGGACATTCTCACTTTACAATTTCCATCTCATATTTTTACTCCTCGTCAGTCTCTACTTAGAGTACTAACTTTCCCCCATCAATACATACTGGGGGATTGGCAGACAGTGGCAATGCTAAGGACTACATAAACCAGCAGTTTCAAGGACCTCTAATCCTCCTTTTTGAGGTTAACGGAAATTTTCAGTAAGTAGAGGAAGGGAATGAAAAAAATAACGAAAGTAAGCAGAACAATAATGTAATATGTTACCTTAAGAAACTTTCCCAAGTAGGGGAGTGCAATAGAAAATGCTGCCAAGGAAAGGCCTAAAGCCTCAGTCCTCTACGAGCAATTAAAATCACATCAAATAGCAGAAATAATCAAAACCCAACGAGAATCTGAAAACAAAGGCGTTTCCCAAAATTGTGTGTGCTTACTAACTGCGCTGGGGTGGTGGGAGCAGCTGAATTCGAACCAAAAAAGTGGTTCAGGAGAAGAAGTGAACCAAATCCATAACCGATCCATCTAGGTAAGTAAGACTCGTCCAATCCAGGAATCCCTGAACCCCAAAGTACAACGAAATGTTACACACAAAGTTTTCACTGCTTCCCAAAGCCCCAAATTCTCTAATTGCATCAGAAAATGCCGAGAGAGAGAGAGAGAGATACCGAGCGTGAATCGAAGGACAGAGAGATTAAGTTGCTGATTAGCCGAGTTCTTAGAATCGTCGAGACGAGCAGAAACTGCTGGAGCCTTCAGCCTAGTTTTAGCGCGAAATCGGGGAGTGGATGTCAACCGAATTAACGGGTTGGGAGAGAGAATTGAGCCGGTCATGATTGGCAACCGAGAAAACGAATTACATTAGAAAATCTCTAAATTTCAGTATTGAGGGTTTGTGGGCTGGAGCTGGACGCTTCGCTGTTTGATCCACATCCAAACCCCTTCAATCTGTCTCAATTTGACGAACTTGTTTACAGATTACATTATCTCTGGGCTCGATGCAGAATTTTAATCAAATTGAAACTTATGTTTATAATAAGTATAAATAGAAAAAAATCTCCCTAATATACTTCCTTATTCGACAAATTGGAGTTGGTTCTGTTGAACATTCATTTGTTCTAAAATTTTCACGTACATTGTAGTATGATATGATCTAGATTTGATTTTTGGGCCAACAATACAAACAAATTTTTAAATATATGTGTAGTATGTGTGTATTAATATATATTTACATGGCACCTTTTTTTTAAATAACAATACTGCCTTTATGAAATATAAAAAATATGGACAATCATAACCTAACTCAATTGGATAATGTACATATTATGGATTAAAATAATAAAATATATAGAGAGAGAAAATTAACTTGTTATAGGGCGTGGACAATATTGCAAACTCTTCTCACATCCTTTTTGTTCGGTCACTCGAAGATTATACTAATATGATTTGTTTGGGTCGTGACCCTACTACTTTTTCAATGGAACTTACACAAATCTACGATCGTGTGATATTGTTCACTTGAGCATAAATTCTAAAAGTTGCACTTTTTATTTTCACCCAAAATAGCATATATCACTTAAGATAAAATATCGTATGATAATGGAAATGTCTAATGGTAGATTTTCCGTTTTATTATCTAGTTAAAATAAGACTTTTACCGCATTAAGAAAAAAAGAAAAAGTAAAGATCCATTTGGTAACGTTTTTGTTTTTTGTTATTGTTTTCAAATTTTATTAAAATACTTAAGCATTTTGCAACTAAATATGTTTATTGTTTGTCATACGGAAACATTCTCAAAATTCTATAAAAATTTCAGAAACAATCAAAACAAATTTTTTATTTTTTATTTTTGTTTCCAATTTGTTACAATACATAAATATAAATATTATGTTATCATCCTTGAGTTCATGAGKGTTGAACTATACAATTCTATTTTTCTTTACTAAAAATTAATACAAAATGTTACCAAACGAGCCATAAATAACTCAAAGTCTAAACAAATTCACGTTATGAAGTCACACTCGTCATTGTCAGTCAACTAAGTAGGGCCTGAGGCCCCCTGCGAATCCGAAGTATTATTCATTCTTCAAAATTTAAGAAGAATTTTTGCTTTTTTGCATTATTTATTTTTTCTTTGCCTGCATGTAGTCTTGATAAATTAGAAAACTTTATCAAACACGTGTTTCGTTATATACAAATTTCCATGTATTTTCTTTTTGGGGAATATGAAATTCATAAATCTAAAATCTCTCTTTTTCTGCAAAGGATATCTATGAGATATCTCGATACCCAAAAATATGATAACTTGTACCCTCGAAAGCGCAAACCTCGAAACATGAGTGGATATAACAAAATTTCATGCACATTTTCAATATTTTAATATACCACAAATAATTGGGATATGTTAAAGATAAATATATCTTATATTTTGCTCCAAAGTTTTGAAAATATGCTTTTGGCACCTTTAATTCTCAAAATTTTATCAAATTTCATACTTGTTTGACTTACCTCTTCAATTATATAAAAAACAATAGGTATTTTAACTACTATACTTATACCTAATTGAGATAAGTTGTAGATTCAAATACACCCCTTTTTATTTGTGATTTAATATTACATTAAAAAATTATATAATTTTCAATAAATTAGACATGCTTTCTAAATTATTTTATTTGTATCTCTATTGTTGCGATGAATAAGAAAGAAAAATTGTTGTCTCTCACACAAATAATTTGATTGTATATTGTTGTCTACAAATTTGGGGAGTGGAAAAATCCTATTGATATGAAAATGAAAGAAACCTAGAAGTTTACAAATATAGTAAAGAAGAGAAAAAAAAAATCAAAAGTTGGATTGATTACAGCACCAAGAATCAAACAATGTGTCAAAGAATCCTTTCTTTTTCACAAAAAAGTTCAAGAAAAAGCAAGCAACATCTTATCTTCCCTTTACACCTATTTTGCTTTTCATTATTTACATTAATATTCTCTTTTGAAATTCTACCACCGTTACTTTATTATCACATAGGAAAAAAAGAAACTTTTTCTTTTAATGTTGCATCATAGGTTTTCTTTTGCTATTATAGATCTGATATTTAATGGGTATTCATGTATATCGATTCAAATGGAGTTGTGATTAGATGGAGTATGTGTGTGTAAATAATTGTCTTAAAATATATACAAATTTATATTATTAATGAATTTGGTCAACTTGCAAATAAATTTAAATTTCTAAATATAGTAATGCTGGAAATAAGAAATGGGTTGATTAAAATATTGTATGTTATTGTAAATTGTACCATAAAGCATGTTAAAACTAAAAGCAACTTGGTATTTGTTTCAAAGAAATTCCCTATTTTGAATTTTATTGTTTAAAACATAAAGGACAAATTGTTGCTTTTGCTTTCTAAACATGAAAATTAGTGCCTCCTCACATCATGGTGGATGGTCAATTAAAACTTTGTGGTAGGCCACCTCCATTCCTTTGAAATTCATATTTTAAATCAAATGAAAAGATTGCACTATTATACATCGATAGTTTTTTATTTTAATAATATTACACTACAAATATAAGTAAGGATTTGAATGGCAAACTATAAACAATTTTTTAACAGCACTATATATAAACTGCTATGATGCAATAGTTAAAAATTATGGAGTAAAAATCATTTTTAACCAAACGAAATTATAAATTAAAAGGATGTTTGGTTACTAAATTTTTTTTTGAATACAACATGTTGAGGAGCGGATTCAAACTCACAACCACTTGGTTGGAGATATATGCCAATTACCGCTGAGCTATGCTCAGCTTTGGCTATTTGATTACTAAAATTAATAATTAAAGTGTTTTAATTATAATTAAATTAGAGAGAGATTCGATCACTATCGTTATAATTGAAATTTATTTGAAGAATATAATCCGTCAAAACTAATTATTAGTTGTTGAGATAATAGCATAGATTTTGGGTCCAAATTGTTATTATACTAATAGTTAGAGAGTGTAAAATTCTTTTAACACGGTTGCAAAAATTAATCAAATTAAAATTCCATGAATAATATCTTTGCAATATCCAGAAAGCGGAGGGTAGTTCTTTATACAAATACTTTTAAGTTTTAAATAAATAAGAAATTGGTTTGGAAAAAAAAAAAACAAGAAAGGAATTAAATAAAGGGCCATACCAAACAAGCAATCATTTGATGGAGCTCATTGACTAGACCTTTTGCCCTTTTTCCAAGCAACTCAATGTGAGAGAGCAATGAAAGGTTGTTCATTGTACCTACCTTAAAATATCTGCCTAAATTAATTTTCTAACATTTTGTCTCCCATTTTTATTATTTTTTTTTTAATTAAGGTTGTTAAATTTATTTGTATGGGTTGAAATTAAATACTAAATTGATTAGTAGGGTTGAAATTCAAAAAGTTGTTGATACAAAAATTTATTGATATAGTTCACTTATTTTGAGTTTATACCGAGATTTAACGTGATAATAATATTAGTTTTATTGAAAATATGTAATTAATTAATTGATGTTTCATGTGTCACTTATAAAAGTAAACGAACACATTGGTCATGTAAAGTGTCAGGGAATGACATGATGTATAATGTCAAATAGGAGTACAATTTAAAGTATTTCTTACTTGTACTAATTATCTCAAGTTCATTTATGGTGCCCGGTCTAAACCAAACATGTCAAGTTGCTAATTGCTTCTAGGGTAAAAAACTTTTGTTTGCCTTAGTGGGGTTAAATTGAGATATGATGTGCGATTAATTATATTGACCTCGTGGTCGACTTACTATTCCGTACTCGAGAGAGTAATACTAGAACTTTCAAAGTGCGGTTTTATTTTATCATTTGTAATTGGGCTAACATAGTCTTGTTGGTGAATGAAAATTAGTAAATTGAAATTAAAAGTAGTATTTTTTATACCTTAAAGTAATCAATCAGTATATTTCAAAATTATACATAGAAACAAACTTCACTAAAACAACTATTTTCAAAAGCAATATCAAATTACTCTCAATTCAACGATCAAACAATTAATTTCTAAAGAACTTTAAGAAATTCAACCACATTTGGATCAACATTGATGTTCTCTTAGAAATTTTGATCTTCGTGTCCAACTTCGTAAAATTAATATTATAAGTTACACTTTACAATGTAATCTATAAATTTGATAAAAAAAAATTCACCGAGATATATAAATTATCAAAGCATTGCAATTTAAAAGTATTTTTTTGTAGTTCAATGTATGCCTAAATAGTAATATAGGGGACGTTATAATTTTCACGCATTTAACTTACATAAAAAAAATATATATGTTTCTCTAATTTGATTTGTATAACATTTCACCTTTACCATATGTATTTATATTAAAATAACAAACAAAGCTTCAGAATGCATCCGGGCAAAGTTTTTCATGAACATCAAGGATTTACTCTACAAATCTTATTGTTACTGTGCCAAACAATCTAACTAGTTAAATTTCTACCTTCTACAACATTTAAAAAAAACGCTGATAAATAAACATTTAAGTTTTATCAAAGAAATTATCTCAATATCTTTAATTTAATATGGAAATTAAGGGTTTTGGTAACTTTTATGCCCAAATTTAGTTTTAAATGTTATTATATTAACACCTACACGTTTATTTTATTCTAAATTTCTAACCACACATCTAGATTTGCCATTTGTGTTAATCGTTAAAATTACTTGAATAAATGTACTAAAATAATTTACTCTAATAAATGTTATATTCATGTGAATAAATAATGTGACAAACATATTTGTTTTTTTAGTATAACACGTTGGAGAAGGTATTTGAACTCACAACTTCTTGGTTGGAAGTATATCAATTATTGTTGATAAACTTTAACCTTTTTTTGCACGGTTTATTAAATTATACCGTTCATCATTCTTAGAAATAATACTTCTGAAAAGTCATGGTGAAATAAAATTATATATATTTAGTCTAAAATTTATAAGCGGTATAAGATTTTAATTTTTTTAAAATTGCAGACCAACCTTTGCAAATATTCAAAATTAATCTATATCGTACAGTGGAATTACACGTGGTATTTGAAGTTTAAATCTCTATCCATTAGCCGTGATTGAAAATATCCCCTCGAAAATCTATGCTCACGTTGTTTAAGAATCATACCGCTGTCCAATATATGAGAGACACGTCACGTAATATTGCCTGCAAAAGTACAATACGACCCCTACATATTTTCCGAAATTAAAAAAATGACCCCACATCAATGAGGTGGCAGTCGGGGATGTTTTACATCGATGGGCTTTAATGCGCCTGATTTTTTCCCTTAGGGTGACGAAAGATTTTAGAACCCATCATAAGCGACCCCCAAACAGACTAATGAAAACCCGCCACGTAGTAACCGACCTCGTTTCGTCACCGCAAGATCGGGCATCGTCTACGTTTCTCGATCACCGCAATGACACGTGTTTCGAGATAGACCGGGAGTAGCCGGTGACAGATGACTGGCTTATCAATGCAGCCGGTCACTCCCTGGCTGCAATTCCGCTGCCTACGCTACGTACCGGGAGTATTCTCCGTGTCTCTCTCCCTCTTTTGGATGAATTTTCAGGTTTCCGAATTAAGCAAGAAAAATGGCGACGCTCTTCTGCTAAGTTCTCAACACCTTCCCGACGAGGTTTGATTGCTTGTCTTCATTTGCGAGAATTTTGTTGAAGTTTTCTTGTTTTGCTTCTCCGTTGAATTCATTGGATGCCATGATTTGATCTCTGAGACACTGTTAAAGCTCACTGTTTTTCCTTTTTGTTTTCAAATGTTAGCTCTTGCTGTCCATCTTCAGCTTCTGTTTAGATGCTGAACTGAGGAACTGATTAATTTGCTGAGTTGGGTTCTTTCTATCACTTTTTCCCCTCTTTGCTCTGGGTAGGGAAGGGAGGATGTGTTTTCATGTTCGATTTGAGTTGATTCCCGTTGCATCGCCGTTTTATATTCTCGAACGACGAGAAATTGGGATGAATTTGCTTTGGGTAATTCAAGAGAATGAAGTAACCTTATTGCGCTAAGTTTAATTTTCAGTCTTGGCTCTCCTCGGGCTTTATTTCATACGGAGCTAATTTAGGGTTTCACCAGTCGGAAGGAAAATTTGTCTTTGTTAGTTTAGAGCAAGTTGTCTGGGTTCTGTGAGAGATTGCTTTTGATCTCGATTAAATTGGATTTATTTCCTCTCATTTTCGCATTCATCTGCTAACCATTTATTTTTATTATTATTATTATTTTTTCCTCCCAGGTTTTCTCGACTTACTGTTGAAACTCCAATAGCACTGCGCCTCAAGTGGGCTGACTAGAGCTTGAATTTATAGTAATTATTTTTCCCCCGACCTCAAGGGTAAAAGGGCTTAGACACTTTCTACTTAATCTTTCAAGTGGAATAATGTTATTATCCACATTCTCTTCTCTAAATTTTGACATGTGGAATTTGTGAGGGTTTCGGGATTTCTTTCTCATGGGTATGGCTTTGCTATCTTATTGAGCGTGTTGAGAATATTTATTTTGGTGAGGTCTGGCTGGCTACCTAGATTCTAGCCACCAAGGGGTGGTGGCTTCAATGGCATCTTCTCGTCTGGCTGGAGGATTAGCACAGTCTTCATCAAGTTCCGGGATTTTCTACCAAGGAGAAGGGCAGTCACCAGCTATTGTTAGTTCTCACTTGAGCCAATCATTTGCAAATTCATCAAATTCAATTCCAGGAACTGGATGTTCTGATTTTGGTCCAGTTTCCGGAGACATGAATAATGCAGTCTTAAATAGTGTTGCAAATTCAGGACCAAGTGTTGGTGCAAGTTCACTAGTTACGGATGCGAACTCTGCCCTTTCAGGGGGGCCACATTTGCAAAGGAGTGCAAGCATCAATACAGAGTCATACATGCGCTTGCCTGCATCGCCTATGTCATTCAATTCAAATAACATTAGTGTGTCAGGGTCCTCAGTTATGGATGGATCCTGCGTAGTGCAGCAAAATCCTCAACAGGACCAAAATATCCAACACGTGCAGCAACAGGCACAGCATGCCACATCATTACCAACATCGCAAATGGGCCAAGTATCACTTCCCATGGGTGCAAAACTCCAGGGATCTTTCATTCCAGATCCAAATAATTTTTCTCAGGTGCAGAAGAAACCACGATTGGATATAAAGCAGGAAGATGTGCTGCAACAGCAAGTTTTGCAGCAGCTATTTCAGAGACAGGATTCCATGCAGTCACAAAACCGTAACACACAGTTACAAGCTTTATTTCAACATCAACAAAGAATGCGGCAGCAGCAAATTTTGTCTCTGCCCCCATTCCAGAGAGCTCAGTTGCAGCAGCAGCATCAGCAGCAGCAAATACAGTTGAGGCAGCAATTGCAACAACAGCAGGCAATGCAGCAAGTATCACCCATGAAGCGCCCATATGACGGTGGTGGTGTTTGTGCTCGTCGGCTCATGCAATATCTATATCATCAGCGGCAAAGACCTCAGGTGAGTTATTATCTCTAGTTATGTTGATTATATCTTTTTTTTTTATTATTTTATATTCATCTATATTACCTAATTTTTTCACGTGGCTGTCTTCCTTTACTAGTTATGTATTTCTTCCCGCATTTTGAGGCTTCATTTAACCCTTTTTGCCTTATTTTTCCTACTAATGACCTTTTTGTAGGAGAATAGTATTGCTTACTGGAGAAAGTTTGTAGCAGAGTATTACTCTCCTCGTGCAAAGAAAAGATGGTGCTTGTCATTGTATGAGAATGTTGGCCACCATGCTCTTGGTGTGTTTCCCCAGGCAGCCATGGTCAGTTTATAAATTTGTGATATTCTTTGCTTAATATCATCAGTTTCCCTTCTTGTGCTCTTAATTTATATTATACATTTGTGATTCAGAAATGTTATGAAAAGATAGGATTGTATATTCTTGAAATATGGTTATTTTTCCACATTCAAGCTTTAAAGAGGAAAGAATTCCTTGATAATGGATCCAGATTTAAGTTTTGAATAACTCTCATTCTTCCTTCTAGAAATATAAATGCTTCAGTATTGCGGTCAGATTTATTCCTTGATAATGGGTCCAGATTTAAGTCTTGAATATCTCTCATTCTTCCTTCTAGAATTATAAATGCTTCAGTATTGCGGTCAGATTTATTTGTTTCAATTGTTGTCCGTGCTGCAGTAATGCTATTAGCTATTCACTTCAATTCACTCTAACTGCCGCTTTGGAGTTATTGTTAACTTGCCCACAAATTTATGTCCATATGTGTTCCATTTACTGTTTTCAGGATGCATGGCAGTGCGACATCTGCGGTTCCAAATCAGGAAGGGGCTTTGGTAAGGATAAAGAAAGTGATCTTTTACTGCATATTTTCACACAGCGACGCATTGAAAACCTTGATTTCCCTTAAGGAAGAATAAATGACCGTACGAATAAAGAAAATATGTAGGATATAAAGGACAATAAACAAGGAAAAAGGAAAACATAGCTTGAGCATGCTTGTATTTAACTTCATTATATCTTTTTGCTTAGTTGTATAAGCGTATATGATCTATAGCTATTGTTCCTGTTGTCCATACGTAAAGTACTCTATGTTCTTTGACAATGCAGAATGATCAGTCTTTGATATTCATTGGTGCTCGATTTCGTATGAGGCAAGGAAATATGCAGTATTTTATTTGGGTCTGCATTTAAATATGTAGTTCCTTGAGAAATTACTTCGGATTAGCTGGCAGTGTTTGTTGAAACTATTTGGTTCTGTCAGTTTTCAATGGCTTTCTAGTCTCTTTTTTCCCTATTAAAAGCTGTGTTTTCTGTAGCATTTCTTTCTAAAAGAAATACTTTATTTCTTCTCATGTTAAAGACTCGATTTAATCTAGCCCTTGTGCTCTTTATTTTTCGTGTATTACCTTTCTCCTATTTGGCGTCTGTGAAAGATTCAATGATATTAACTACTAAGCATGTGATGACCAAAAACGACATAAAAATCCCATTGGATGGCATTTTATATTCCATAAAACTTTACTTCTTTGAACTACTAATAGAAGATCAGGTGAGTTATAATTTTGAATTTGAACTTCATGTATGCTGGTTTTAGCACTCTGATCTCTTGTGAGATCTAACATTTTGCTCTCATGCTAACGAATTGAATTGAATTGAAGAGGCCACGTTTGAAGTACTCCCAAGACTCAGTGAGATCAAATTTGGAAGTGGAGTTATTGATGAGCTTTTATTTCTAGAGCTTCCTTATGAAAAGAGATTTCCTTCTGGAATTATGATGTTAGAATATGGAAAAGCAATTCAAGAGAGCGTGTATGAGCAACTTCGTGTTGTTCGTGAGGGTCAGCTTCGCATCATATTCACACAAGACTTAAAGGTTTAAAAATTTCTATTCTAAATGACCAGCGTTGTCAGCTAATTTATTTGTTAGTAGCCTAATAATGTAAGTGTAATCTTTTTCAGATCTTGTCTTGGGAATTCTGTGCAAGGCGCCATGAAGAACTTCTTCCACGTAGGTTGGTTGCACCTCAGGTATTGGTTTTGAACCTTATCACAATTGTACTTAATATGGAGTGGACTGATTAACTTTTTCAGGTTATTTTAGCCAACTTTTTTGCTAATGGGCATGGGGAATCTGTTTCATTTGAGCTTTTATTAAACATGAATAGCAGTTGACATGTGTTTGCTTTTTGATGCACACAAGGGGGCTAGGGTAATATGAAAGCTGAGGAAGATATTTTAAGAGCAAACCAATAAAACCTTTTTAGATTTAACCATAGCACGATTCTGGTTGGCCGTGCATAAAAGTTCACAGGCTGCTTTCTAGATATTATTCTGAACCACACTAAGTCTGCATACCCATCCTTCTGTAGTAATTGCATGAAAACATACTAACATAGTCGTATAATTTCCCGAGTTTCCTATATTTTTAGCCCGCCCTTCTATACTATCCTGTTAAAGGCCATTTTAAACTTTATCTTTTTCATCCAGTTCTAGGGTGTAGGAACTTGTTCAAAAGTTTCATTTTGTTATTCATGTAGTGACTTATCCTTATTTGACCTTTTAGATTAGCTTTCTAATTTTACTTTTAAAGTATTAGAATTATAAATTTTTTTATTTTCAGTCACACTCTTGTAAACCCTTCAGATAGAGAAATCATTTGTAATTCAATGAGGTATATATATTTTGCAGGTAAATCAGCTGGTACAGGTTGCCCAGAAATGCCAAAGCACAATTGCTGAAAGTGGGCCTGATGGTGTTTCTCAGAAAGATTTGCAGACAAATAGCAATATGTGAGTTGTTTGAACTACAGCACTTATCACAGTGATTCATTGCTGCTTAGTTTGCGAAGCTTTTTTCTTCGTGAACTCAATTGACTTTAAAAATAATAAAATTAAGTACCCAAAAAAAAAAAAAAACTGTACATCCTCCATCAATATAATTTTACATAACATCAGAAACCTGCCCAAATGCATCAATTTCTGGCCGGGCTGCCTCTGTTGTCCACTGTGATGTGTGATGCGGGTTTGTTTGCCCATGTTGTTTTTGGTGTACAGGATTTTGATTCCCCTTGTGAAATGTTCTGTCAATTTAACATATGCAGAACTTGTAGGGGTAGTGGTACTACAATCTTTTGTTAACACCGGTTTAGAATCTAGAGTTCTCTTAATAGGAATAATTGTTGGAGATTTGTCAATTCACTATTGAGTTGCAGGACTGCTGGAATAACTCGTTGTGCAGCATGATGTACTAACATGTTTGATTTCTTAGGGTACTGACGGCTGGCCGTCAGCTTGCTAAGAGTCTGGAGTTGCAGTTGCTGAATGATTTGGGTTTCTCTAAAAGATACGTGAGGTGTTTGCAGGTAGGCTTTCGTGCATTTCTTAAAATGCATTACTGGAGAATAATTTTTTTCATTTCATTCACACAATGTTTGTTTCGTTAAAACCTTCAAATATTTCAGATATCAGAGGTTGTCAACAGTATGAAAGATCTGATTGGTTTCTGCCGCGATCAAAAAGTTGGGCCTATTGGTAATGCACCTACATCCCCATATACTGCAACTTATTGATGATTGATTGTGGTTCTCAAATACGTATTTGTATCCATTACTATATTTCAAATTTTTTTAATAGGAATTACTTTTTAAGGTTTTCTAAATATTATTTTCTGAGGTGCGGTTTGTTTATTGGTCCTATCATTACTCGGTATGGCTTCTAAGAGAGTAGGCTGTTAGCATACCGAAAATGATTACTTGAGTATCAACCATTTTTAGTTGAAATATGGTCTTATCTTTTTCCTCTCTCTGTGGAAAAGAAACCCTTTTTTTACCACTAAAGATAGAATCATTACACAGATACACCCTTCGGAAAGTAAACAAAAAGGTGGAAGACCAGAATTCTCCCTAGAAACCTAGGAGCTTACATAAAAGGCACTCCAGTCAGATCTCTTTAGGGTGTACACCAAGTAGAATAAACAAACAAAATAAGATTCAACAATCACTCTACTCTATACGACTATACTCGTGTCAAGAACACCCTTTCCTTTCTATCCATTAACCCATGGAAGTGCTTTAGTCTGTCTTCTTCGGTCTCTTGAGTCCTTGAGCCCTTCAAGTGCAAAGCCTTTTTCTCCAAAATGTTACGGATGGAGGATAAATGATCTAAATGACATTTTACACGAGAACTTTCCTGAGGTTCCTGTTGCATAGCACCCTCATTTTGAGTGGGCTTAATATCAATTATAAGGTTAGATTTTAGAAAGAGCCATTCGTTCTTGAATCTTTACATCTGTTTAATTAGTCTGAAACTTAACTTCCTAAAATCATGCTGCTCAGATCAACAATCAGCGATGAAACACATCCTTGGCACTAACTGAGGATTAAAGTCATGTTCCTAAAATCATGTTGGTCAAATGTCTTTGCGGCATCTGATCCTAATCCCCCTAACAGCCTGAACTTTTTTTTGAACAAGATACAAACTTTTCATTGATAAATGAAAATGAACAAAATTGTTCAAAGAACCCTAAACCCTAAACCCTAACAGCCTGATCTTGAAAGAACCAGTTTCCTATTGCTCATGTGTATCTTCTTAGTCTTCTCTCACAGTTCCACCCTTCTTTCTAATCACTCCTTTCCTTCGTGTTGTCTTTTTCTAGGGATCTCTTTTCTGGTGGAGGATAAGTTTTCCGCATGCCTATTGCCTAGGATATTTTTCTCACCTCTGAATTGACTACTTTTATTTCTTTAGTGCTCTGCACTGCGTTTTTCCATTTTTCCTTTTAAAGGTGGGGGGGTGGTGTGTAAATTCGAGTCTTCTGTTACTATATGTTGGAACTTACAATGATGTTTTTACAGAGGGCTTGAAAAATTACCCCCGACATGCGACTGCAGCCAAGCTCCAGATGCAAAAAATGCAGGAGATGGAGCAGCTAGCCAGTATTCAAGGTCTTCCCACAGATCGCAACACAATTAATAAGTTGATGGCAATGCATCCTGAACTTGATAACCATGGGATGAACAACCATCAAATGATCGGTCGTGGAGGTTTGAGTGGGTCGGCACAAGCTGCTTTGGCACTGTCTACATACCAGAATATTCTCATGAGACAGAACTCTATGAACTCGAACCCCAGCCCACATCAACAGGAGGCCTCATCTTCCTATAATAACTCCAGCTATAATCCATCCCCTACACTACAGGGGACTGCATCTTTGATGCCTGGATCCATGCAGAACTCTTCTGTCGGTGGCTTTTCAAGCGTCCAGCAACCCTTGCAAAAGCAATCACAGCAGCTGCAACAGCATCCACCAACTGCTGGCTCCTTGGTCCAACAAAATCATCCTCAGACGGTCCAAGGCAACCAGGCCTTAGAACAACAGATGATCCAGCAACTACTGCAGATGTCAAGTAACAGTAAGAGTGGTGGTGCACAACAGCAACCCCTGGCTGGACCAAATGCAAATAGAAGTTTGGCAAGAAGGGGAATGGGTTTTGTTGGAAATACCTCGGTTGCAGCTGTGACATCTGCAAATCTGTCTGGGAGCAGTGTCCCTGGCCCAAGTAGAAGCAATAGTTTCAAAGCTGCTTCAAACAGCGAGTCCTCCGCTGGTAACAGTGGATTCAATCAAAAGGGATCTGATTTGCCGCATGATCTTCATCTGCCAGAGGGTCTGGTTGAAGATATAGGCCAAGATTTCACAGAAAACGGGTTTATTAACAATGACCTGGATGATGTTTGGGTTATGTCTGGAAGGCTTGACTAACGTAATTTGGCCATCCCTTGCCGGAATTGTGGTGGAGAAATGTGTACAGGATGATAAATCTGAAGTAGTTGGGTCTTTTTTTTCCCTCTCTATTTTCCCCTCGTAATCTGGCTTTGTTGTGGATCATACGATTGAACCTTTGATTTGAATGCCTTGAGGAATACTCCCCACTGTTGGCACTGCTGGTTGTGGAGATGCTCTCTGTGTGTTAACTCCTTGCCTGATTTAGCTCTTTCTTTGGGGTTTTCGTTCCATGATCCCAAGTTCAATCAACTAACATGGAAACCCCAAAAACAGCCTCAGGAACTACCTCAGTTTCTTCTTATCTATTTTTTTTTATCTTAGATCCATAAGTTTAGCGTGGATTATGCATTTTCGTTCGGTAGTTCAAAAGGACAACTGCCTGGCGGATCTTTGTTATCTTTTTCCTTCTTATCAATTATTATATTATGAAAATACTTGCATCTCCTTCTGAAGGAACAAACTACTATTGTGTTACTGAAATTTTATCACTCTTGATAAGCATCATTATGTGAATGGTGCAGCCATAAGGAGAGATTCACCATTCCTCTTTTTACACTCAAGTTCTATTTAATACCATCTTATTTGTTTAGTATTAGAAATGGCGTTTTCAGTGTTAAGAGGAATGTAATTCTTCAAAGAATAAAATAAAATTCAAGCATGATTTACGTGTACGTATACACTCCATAATACCCTCAAAGCATCATACTTTTCTGCTTTTAATTAATTCTTATATATCAATTAAATAATTTCATAGTCTTTTTTTTTAATTAATTCTTTTCGCAGTTCCACGTGCCACAATAATTTAATCTTTATATTAAGTTCATAAAATTAATAAATAAGAAGATTGAATATAAATTTTTTTTATTAATTTATTTCTAAAAATTATTTAAGAAACTTAACTTGACCTTTACTTAGCAATAGAATTTCAAAAATTTTGAAATTTTAATAGATTTCGACCTTCAACTTATATTCTCATTTCTACTTTTTTTTTTTTTACAAAAATTTCGTACCTTCCTCACTTAGTGTTCTCTTTCTAAGTTCAAACACTTGTAGCAATCACGTTGATGTGTTGAAGTTACTTTATAATTGAAAATAAAATATATATTATAATTAAATTTGTTACTATTTTTGTTTTAAAAATTTATGTAGGATTGACGTCTTTAATTTAATACTTACAATAAAAAGTTAATTATTCGGTGTGAATTGATAAATTTATCATTAATTTTTAATATATGATTGAATAAACTGAAAATATCACGTTGCACATCTTCAAAGGTTATATGCGTAGGTTTCTTATATTACAAACATGTCATTTACTCAACTCTTTTATTTTTGTTGTCGATTGTTTTTACTTTTCTTAAACCTTATAAAGTAATAATACTTACTTTTTATGATGTTTTTCGTAAGATCATATAAACTTATTTTTCTCGTCACTTTGAAGCATCGTACATATCTACTTTGAAGAGTATAATCATGCCTAATCATCCCTCATGCAGCCACAACAGCAACAGCTATAGAAAAAGAGTGGTGACTTTTATTAACTTGATGAAGTGCTATATTTTCTTTCAACTCTTTGTTAGAAAATGATATTACAAACTCAATGTAAGAGTTCTTTCAAGATTTTCCATTAGTTGGAAAGAGAAATTGAAGATTAAAAAGGTATATCGATTAATGAAAAATAATTGTTACTGGTACGCTTTAAAAAAGTAAAAAATGTTTGTCAATGGTGATTCCTATTCAATATATCATAGATAGTTATGCAACAAAACCATAGCAGTCAATCAAAAGCACAACCATGGCATCGTTCACAAGGTGCTTAAGTGGGAATATGGTGCCACAATCGCTATGCAGTTGAAACTATTCATACGGTGTCAGCTACACAACCAAACAAGATTCAATCAAGCGCCGCCAACTTGCCTCTTCCACGAGTCCTCCACGATCAGTTCATCGACACCCCAGTCCTCATAGCTGCACAAAATGGAGAGAGTTCACTTATCAACCAATTTATCCTATCCTAGGAACCAGCAATCGATTATTAATCAGGTGCAATTAGCAGAAGGCGGCTGCGGGTGGAGTAGGGGTGGGGTGGTAAAAGAATGCATATTGTGATAGCTCAAGTGTTTCTCTCTTTTTTAGTTAAAAAATTAAATTTCCTTTCCAGTTTCGTGGTTTTCTACACACCCTGCTGACAGGTAAATCCGAATGACAAAAAGAATGAAGTATGAGAAATAAGAGTCCTAACCTTCCATCTGGCAGGTAGCGACGGATTGTGAAGGGTATCTTTCGCTCACGAAGCTCCTTCATTGCAATCTGAAACAGTATAGGGTTAGACGAGATGTCAGAAAAGCATGAGCTATTACAAACTGCAAACAATATTATCAGTTTTAGTAACTTGGTAAGTCAGATCTACGATGGCATGCAACACATTTCTTTGGGTTCAGCATGGGTTAATCGAACTGTAAACAACAAGATGTTTTAGTTAACTCGATGAGCCAGATTCAAGAGTATCATCCAATAAATTTTAATTTTGAGTAGGCGTACTAACTATTGCATGCACATATGGGGCAACTAAAATACATGTACTGAATGCCAAAACCAAACGAGAACTTTTCAAAAGCTGAACATTTAAAAATCTAACCTCAAGTGGATCAGTCTCACCCTCCAACTCAACCATCACAGGAGCATTCATGCTGCTCAAAAGGAAAGAGAATTGTCATACTATTTTCCAACGTGCTGACAAGTAAAAATTTGGATGTAACAAAAGTTGAGAAAGAAAACCTGATCTGGAGTGCACGTGTACCCAGAATTCTAGCACGTTCATACTTTGTCATAAATTTTGAGGTCTTACGCACACGTTCAACAGGTTCTTCATCTTCCTTTTCCTCAGCTTCAACAGGTTCACCAAGAACATCATCATTGTTATTATTATCCAATTCTTCTTCAGCCCCTTCCTGTGAATCATCCAAGTTCCACTATTATTTATAAAATAAAAAAGAACAGTAATCCACTTTCTTTCACAGAGAATTGAACCAATGATTTCTTACCTCCATCTCGGGTTCTGGTGGCTCATCTTCATATCTGCATCAAAAACCACTTATTAATATTAATATAAGAGCTGAAAGATATTTGTACCTTCCACTCCTAGATGAAAATATAAAGGCCTTTCACAAAACAGGATTATACCAATGTGATCAAACTACAACTAAGATATCAGTATATTCACATCAAATAGGAATGTGTAGCCTCAAAGTTGGATTACAACAGCTCCTCATCTATAGACTTTCACAACCAAACTCCATTTATCTGTTTTCCTAGTGTACACTCTGGATTACTAAACTTTCTTACCCAAATAAGGACAAAAGTTTGAAAATGTGGTGTAAAACACTAAGACTAATATATCTATTGCTAAATTACCAGATGGTATACGTAAAAATAAAAATACAAAATAGAGCTGGTACAGCAATCTGATGAAACTGTATTCTGGATGCAGGGCTGAGTCCTTCATGCAAATAGGAAAGGGGCATAAAAAACAATAAACATAGATGCCTGCTTCAAAGAATTGATAATTTTCAGTAATCTATGGATGTTGCAAATGAAGATTGATGATACATATGCAGCAAATGGAATATCCTAATGCACTAAACCACTGGCAGAAAAACTTAAGAAACAATCTTTCAACCCATATCGTTTAATTCTTAGACATAGTAATCCACTATAAAGATAAAAGTTAAGAGAGTTCCTGTTAACTGATAAAGAAAACGTGGATTCCCCAACAAATAAGCAAAACCACCACAACCTAAAGTTGTTCAGTAAAACATAATACTTATGAACATAAGCATCCGGTAATAAGCATAAATCTGTCAGAATCTTTTCAGATCACGAGGCCTATGCTGTAGGATCCACAATTACGAGTGACAGTTACAAACCTAATTTGTTATCTGATTATGAAGGTCAAAAAGTTGAAATTTTGAATTAAAAAAATTTCTCCAGTAGCCAAGCTTTCGAGTGCTGAAGAAGTCAATAATTTATACCTAAGAAAATTAATATATCGCGAGCCGCTATCTAAATTTATTGCGCACGCTTAAACCTCAAAATTTGGTATTGTGAGCTGTTAGGCAGCCAGAAAATCAGGCACTTGCGAATATTGTTCATGTAAGTTCCTCGTCACACGCTTAAAGCTATAGAAAATCGGTTTCATGCAGTACTGGTCGAACAATCAAGTTTGGTTCCGATGCATGATAGCATCTCCTTCCGAACACCGTCATGATATTCCATCATGCGGAACTGTTTTCCTTGCAAATTCAGTTCCAAATCCATTCTACACCAAGTTGAACTTGAAAAAATAGACTTAGTTTCAAAATTAGGGTTTTTCATCTGACAAATTTTTAAACCAATTGACCAAAGGAGAGAGTAAAAAGATTCAAGAAAAGTAATTTTAATAGAGATAAAGAGATAAAGAGAGAGGGAGAACCCCATATCCAGGTCATTGTAATCGTCGTCCGCCATTGATACTCGATAGAAAAGCTTTGGTCAGCCTCTCACCTCTGGTTACTCCTCCCCAAAACCCTCAGTCGCAGAACTTCAGAAATAACCGTAACGGCGAACCTCAAACAAAACACGCTAATATAATAAAAATAGCTACTAATTATTTAAAATATCAGTTTACCCCCTCAACTTTAATAATATCACTATTCCTCCTGGAATTCCTCAAAATATCAGTTTTCCCCCTAAATTTCTATAATATCACTAGTCCTCCTGAATTTCCTTGAAATTCTAAATTTCACCCCCACCAAGTTTTTCTATGAAAGGACTTGTGTTTTTTAATTTAAAATTTTTTGTCAAAATCAAAAAAGGTAATTTATAATTGCCTTAAATATTAAATTTTTAATAGTTTTTTAATAAAAATGATGAACAGTGTCTTTCAGAAGAGGCAAATAATGAAGAGTGGGAAGGTTTGAATCCCTCTTAAGATTTTTAATATTTTTAATATATGTTTAATTATTTATGATATGAATTTCTCAAAAACCCATCATGTGGTAGATGATAAATTAAAACTATCTTTATAATTATTAAATTTTAGATAATAATTTAACTTCTTACTGAATGATGTATGTTTTTAACTGTTAGATGTGCAGTCAAAGTTACACCAATAGTCCTTTAATCAAGATGAAAACAGTTGGAAATACGATTAAAGTCCATGCTAGCTAGAAAAGAAAAAGATCTCTAGCACATGAGTTAGGGACATTATCTTCATAAATGCAAGATCTTTTGGGTGATACCAGGAGCAAAATCATGAGGGCTGGTGCTCAAAAGTAGAAAATATCATACGATTGGAGATGTGGAATGTGTCCCCATCCCTAACACTAACCAATTGAGTTATTTTTAATATTGGTGAAATTTTGACCATTTCTTATTGTTCATTTTCTGTTAGCTAAATAGGTTATTTCTTTGCGTCACTCTTTCTTTGGAATACTTGTTTTCTTCCTTGGTTTTTTATTGATATTGTTGGAACTTAGAGATCAAATGTAGCTCAAGTGACTTTTGTAATTTTTAATGAATGATATTTTTTTAGTACAACAAATATAGAGATGAAAGATTAGACCTCTAATTTGTAAAGAATTAGCGAGATGCTTTAGCTATATTTAGGTTGGTATTAAATAGACTTTTATTTAAAAAAAAAGAAAAAAGAATGAAAATGAAAAGTAAAATGGGTGTATAGCTGTCCAAGTGAAAATATTATTGAAATTTTGAGAAAATGCTAAATTTCATTAATTACCTCTTTGGCATTTCGCGAAAAGGAAAGGAGACTTGCCAATTATAACTTATATGTGTCCTGTTTCAGCAATATCTATTGGTTTTTCCTTACACAGCTTACTGTTTTTTTCCCTCTTAAAATCTATTTGACTAGTCAATTATTACTTATTTTCGATTTTTTTCATTACTACGCGGAATATAAATAATTGTAACAAATTTTCGATATTTTTTAATGTTAATATGGTTGATATATCATATTGATTTAGCCAATCAAATAGGCCTCAATATTCATAGTTCTATCTAAATATTAATTGATACCGTGAGGAATGGTTCAATGTCCATTGTGACTCTTTTGGTCCATTGATAGACCAAATTTCATTTTTTGGCCGAATATTCGTTTCAACTTTTTGGAATACCATGTCAACATTCATGAGTTTCATATCAAAATCGGTTAATAATAAGAGGAGTAACTTATGTTTATTATAAACTTTGTAAGGACCATTCTCTTTTCCAGGACAACCAAATTTTCTTTTTTTTTTCCACCGGGGACAAAATTTGGGCTAAAATTATCATTACTTTAAAATTTTAATGTGTTTTTGAAAGTATATATTATTTGGCATCGGAGAGTTGTGGGTTTTCTCTCTTATTTTTTCAAAGAGATTGTTACTGTTGGAAAATAATCTCTCTATCTTTTTTTTATTTGGAAATAATTTATTTTTGTATATGTTTCCAAATTTGGAAAACAATTTATCATGTGGGAACAAATTGATTTCTACTATTCAGTTTTGAAAACTTAAGTTTATTTGACAACTTTTTTCTTTTGATTGTAAATAGTAGATTTTTTCAAGTTGTTAACTTATTTCCAGTGTTATTTGATCAAAGTTGCTAAAAACATAATAAAATATAAAACTCATAAATACCTAAACGTAGGCGATGACCAATTTAATTAGAAAGAGAGATTATTAACATATACGCAAAGACATTAATATATAAACAAAATAGTTATCTTTATAATTATTTTAACCCTTAGGTATATATATAAAGAGAAATTAGTAAATCCAAATACTTAAAATTTAAAAATATAAGAATAGCGAGATAATCTAATTATCAAACGTGCATAGTTCTCTACAATAATGCATTTTTAATGGAGCCAAATTAAATAAAAATTTTGAAAATTGTGAAGTCAAAATCATTTATGACATTCATTAAAATTTTAAAACAAGTTTGAACTTATCTGTTTCGCACACAGTCAACTTTTTCAGTATGAATGAGATATTTATTCTTGTAACTTGTCTTTTTGATAACCATGAGTATTCGAGTCAGATTGCGTGTAGATGACCATCATAATTTGAATTACATTCTTGATCTCTTTGAAACCAATGGACCAACACCATATGATAGACGATAAATTTGTGACAAAACTTTTAAAAATTATACTCAAAGTTTCTTACCCATTAAAAATGTATAACGTGCTCCAAAATGGTTAATTTTTTATTAAAAAATATTTAATTCCTTAACGATCAATTTTGTCCTCGTCACTATTAAATATTTGACAACTATGAGATATAAATGAAAACATAAATTGTTTATAAAAATTAATGAATTGTCAATTTTTCAATAATAGTAAGGGCAATATTTGGTGCCGCCGTTAAATGAGCCAAGTATTTTCTTTTTCTATTTACATTTAGAAGTTCGTGTTATCATCTGCATCTCTCTAGTTTTATCGCCGCCAAGTCCACCGCATAATCTTCAAAATAATACCATCAACAATGCATGCACACAAGTAAATATCTAACCAACCAGAATGTGTATTAAATACAAAAATTAGAAGTTAAAAGAAACCAATTAAAGCCTCTTTAAAAGATACACGTACAAATCCTAAGTTACAACCAAGTTAATGAATGGAAAACAATTATGAACAATGTGTATATACCGACGACCACCAATTTATTGTTTTTCATTTTTCTATCTTATTTATCAATTAATTTAATGGGTGGTGAATATTTTCGAACAATGATTCTCTTGACATAATACCATTCTTACACATATCACTGGCTGGCACTGAACCTTCCAAATTTTGGTCGCACAGAGACAGAGAATAATAATATTATTTCAAAATCCTTCACAATCAATTTCTATTTCATTGCCTTATATAAATATATCACCTCCTCTCTGGTTCTGTAATCTCTCCATGGCCATGGCCAATTAGAAGAATCCCAATCTGGTTTCAATTAATTAAAATTTCTCCCCCATGGCCTCCAAATCTTCAAAACCCACTAATAATTCCCATGGCCAATGGAGGAAAATCTACACCCTCTCCCTCATCCTCATTCTCTCCATCTCCTCTTACTTCCTCGGCCTCCGCCAGCAGCCCTCCGGCGCCGCCGAATGCACCACTACCATCCAAACCAAAAACAAAAACACCACCATCACCGCCGCCGCCGCGCCCGTGAAGTACTTTCCGGCGTGCGGCGTGGAGTACAGCGAGTACACGCCATGCGAGGACACGCAGAGGTCGCTGAAATTCACGAGGAACAGACTGATTTACAGAGAGAGGCACTGCCCGGAAAAGGAAGAGGTTTTGAAGTGCCGGATTCCTCCGCCGCCGGGGTACCGGAATCCCTTCGTGTGGCCCCACAGCAGAGATCTCGCGTGGTACGTCAACGTGCCACATAAAGATCTGACGGTGGAGAAGGCTGTGCAGAATTGGATCAGATACGAAGGCGACACCTTCAGATTCCCCGGCGGAGGGACCATGTTCCCTGATGGAGCTGATGCATACATTGACCATATTGGCAAGCTCATTAATCTCAAAGATGGCTCCATCAGAACCGCCATTGATACCGGCTGTGGGGTAATTACTTCAATTTTTTTTTTTAAATTTGTTTGAAATCATTTAATTTGCTAACAAACATTCCCCCATCATGTCTGATGAAGTGGAAAGGACAGGAAACCGTTTTATTATTTTAGAATAATGTTATTATTCTACATATGGGAAGTGCAAAAATCTGAAATTGGGTCATTGATTAATTAGAATGGGTTGGAGAAAATCATGGATCTTTTAATTAATTAAATTGATTCAAGTACTTTTCTGAAACGGGTGTACATAAAAAGTATTTTTGAAGTGTGAAGGTTTGAAAATTAAGATATTTAGAACATGCAGTACAGTGTGAAGAAAGTATGTAGCAGTTTTTGTACAAATATAATTTTATGAAAAAAAAAAAAGAATTTAAAAGGAAACAAGGCAGTTTTGAAATCTGTTCATAAGGGTAACGCTTCCTTTTCTGGTTGACCCTAAAATGGACGGTCCAAGTGGCAGTCATGGCGCAGAAATTGGTTTGGGAAATCCCATGATTCTCTCTGTCATAATAATATTAGTATTCCCAATAAAATATTTCTCTCTCTCTTTTTTTTTCTTTTTGTATTATTAGTATTTTACGTAGTAAACTTTTCAACTTCCAATTTGTTTTTTTAGTACAATTTTGTGTCTAGGTTTTTGAAGTTGAGCATATGTTTGAAAATTTAACTTTTATGTCTAAAAGTCCTCAATTTATTAAAACTTTTCAAAATTGACAAATTTATTTAACATAAGATAATAAAATCCTTAACTTCAAATTTTGTATCTAATAAATTTATGAATTTTTAGTTGTCAAATAAATTAAGGGCTATTAGATATTCAATTAAAAGTTTGGAGAATTTATTAGATATAATTTTTTTTCTTTGAATACAAAGAGTGGAGGTGGAAGACTCAACCTCATGACATCTTAGTTAGAGACAAGTGTCAATTACTACAAAGTTAAACTCATGTGAGCTATTAACCATGAAATTGAAAATTAAAAATTGCGTTTTAAAGTTTAGGGACCATCTTCATTCTATATTTCATTCATGAAACTCTGTTGTAAAACTCTGCTGTAAGGGAGTCTTTACTCTTTAGACATATAATAAAAAGGGTAAATAATATAATACATTATATTGAATTTTAATACGAGTGTGTTTTTCTATATAACCACAACAATGTAGAAGTAAGAAGTTATTAGACACAAAAAGTTGGTGTATTAAACTTATAATTTAACTGTTTCTTTTCATTAACGAACTAATAATACTTAAGTAAAAAATTTGGGTGATGGTGAACAAGGTGGGAAGCTGGGGAGCTTATCTGCTGTCAAGGGACATTGTAACGATGTCGTTTGCTCCAAGGGACACCCACGAAGCTCAAGTTCAATTTGCTTTGGAGAGGGGAGTTCCTGCACTCATTGGCATTCTTGCTTCTAAGAGATTGCCTTATCCTTCTTCCGCCTTTGACATGGCTCATTGCTCTCGCTGCCTCATTCCCTGGTCCCAATATGGTATTTACTTCAACAATTTAAAAAAACTCCCATATTCCTGCACTCTTTGGCAATGTCATTCTTTTGTTTTGATGTCATTTTTTATGTTGCAGATGGGATTTTCCTCATAGAAGTTGACCGAGTTCTACGCCCCGGCGGGTACTGGATCTTGTCGGGCCCTCCGATCAACTGGAAGAAGCATTGGAAAGGCTGGGAGAGGACTAAAGAGGACTTGAAAGCTGAGCAGACTGCCATTGAAAGGGTGGCCAAAAGCCTGTGCTGGACTAAGCTGGTGGAAGATGGTGACATTGCCATTTGGCAGAAGCCCATCAATCACTTCAACTGCAAAGCCAACCGCAAGATAGCAAAGAATCCACCTTTCTGTGATGCTCAAGATCCTGACACAGCTTGGTATCCTCTCTTCATTCTCCTCTCATTCAGAACTTTTGCCCTCTCATTTGGAGTTGAATTTGATCCTTTTCACTTTTCAGGTATACAGAAATGCAAGCTTGTTTGACACACTTGCCAGAGGTTTCAAGCAGCAAGGAAATTGCAGGAGGGAAGTTGGCGAGATGGCCAGAGAGGCTAAATGCAATCCCACAGAGGATCAGCAGGGGAAATGTGAAAGGGGTGACACAGGAAACTTTCATTCATGATTCTGAACTATGGAAGAAGAGGTTGTCATATTACAGAACCATCAACAATCAGCTGGGTCAGCCCGGCCGCTACCGCAATTTCTTAGACATGAATGCTTTCTTGGGTGGATTTGCTGCTGCTCTGGTTGATGATCCAGTTTGGGTGATGAATGTCGTCCCTGTGAATGTCAAAGTCAATACGCTCGGAGTCATATACGACAGGGGTTTGATCGGCACGTATCAAGATTGGTAAGTATTTAACGCCCATGACGTGAGAAACAAGAAACAGAAAACGAAAACGTTACCATGACACACGCCTAAATATGATGATTTTACTACTTAATGAGCACCACAAGAAAATGGACATGTGATCATGCATTAAAAAACTCATTGGATTTTGTTCATTTTGAGTAATTTATGTCCTGTGGATGGATTGCAGGTGTGAGGCAATGTCTACTTATCCAAGAACTTATGACTTCATTCACGCAGATTCAGTTTTTAGCCTCTATGAGAATAGGTATTGCCTTTTTCCATAGACTATGAAAATGTGAAGATTTATTCATGCAACAGTTTGAACAAAGTTCTGTAGAGAGCAGAGCATTTTGAGCTTTTGTTGATTTTCCATTGCTTCTAAAAGATGTCAAAATGGTGTTTTTGTTGAAACTGCATTGCAGATGTGAGATGGAAGATATTCTACTAGAGATGGACAGAATTCTGAGGCCAGAAGGAAGCGTAATCTTCCGAGAAAACATCGACATTTTGGCAAAAATCAAGACGATAACCGATAAGTTGAACTGGAGCAGTCAAATTGTGCATGGTGAAGATGGACCTAATCACAATGAGAAACTTCTATTTGCAGTAAAAAACTATTGGACAGCTCCTGCACTTTCAGATCAACAGGGATCTAAAGCAACTTAACCACTGCCTCTCACTTTCCATTTTTTTTCCTACTTTATTTTTTACCTACCGTAGGCTTTATAAAATTACATTTCCCCTCCCATTTTTGCTTTTCCTTTTTGGTGTAATCAATCAAAGAACTGTGGATCATTGAACAAAGCGTGTTATCTAAACTGTTGTGATGAATGAGCATTTCGAATCTCTCCATTTGAGGTTGATTTTGGACTACCCAACACAAAAAAGCTATGAACTCAGAATTGGTGTGTGTAGGTAACTCATGCAAAACTGAATCTTCCTTCACCTATAAATAACACCCAAAAGCCTGAAGAAATCATCAAACAACAGAAGCAGAAGCAGAAAGAAGAGAGAAATAAAAGCAATCAAGAATGGCAGGCATGATGAAGCAAGTTGCGGTGGTGTTTTTAGTGGCTGTGGTGATGGGGCAGAGCTGGTTGGGTCAGGCACAGGGACAGGCACAGAGCTGCTCAGCTCAGCTCAGCAACCTGAATGGCTGTGCACCATTTGTGTTGCCTGGTGCAGCCAGCAACCCAAGCCCAGAGTGCTGTGGTGCGCTCCAAGGTGTGCAGCAGGATTGCCTTTGCAGCACCATCAGAATTGCCTCCACCCTCCCTTCTCTTTGCCACCTCCCACCTCTCTCTTGTGGTTAGTTTTTTTCCTTTTTTCTCTGTTTTTCTTAACCATTTGAATTGGGTGTGTTGAATGATGAGGGGGTTTATTTCTGCTTGATTTCAGGCACAAACTAGAGGAGAAGGTAAATGGAGGGAGATTCAAAGCAAATGAATAATGGTGGAGTTCTATAATTTGGTTTTGTTTTGTTGTCGTTTGGTTTTTTCTTTACTGTTTCTGGTGTCCTCTGATCTGAGGCCAGGCCAATGTTCACAGAAGTCAGGTTTAGTTGAATAAAATGGAAGCTTTTTTTCCTCTCTCTATTATTAGTTTACAACAACTGAAGAAATAAGAGCAGAAGTTGGGGTTGAATAACAATAAACAGGAAAGAAACTACCTAATCCTGCATTAATAATGCTGATAATTCAACCAAATCTGAGAGGGATAAAGAGAGATGATTTTAAGCTGTTTGCTGAATGAATTTGTGGTTGAAGGGTAGATATGAACGATTGTTAGGAGAATCACACTCTTTTCTTCAACAATGTCTTTCAAATATAACAATTTGAAAATGAGGTAGGAGAATCACACCCTTTTCTTTCTCATCCTCAACTCAAGAATCTCTTTCAAATAGATCAATTTGAAACAGGAACAACAACAAAAAGCCAGGTATTGTCACATTTTCAATCCGTCTAAAATCAATTCAATGTTAATTTTTATGCGTTCTTGCAAGAAATCGTTAAAATTTGTCGAAAAAAGTAATATATTTGAATACGTGAACATACCGCTCATGAAACTCAACTCAGTTCACTGATCAAATTCCACCTCTCAATCAATAAAATAATTAAAGTAATAATA